>PVJS01051400.1:0-13989 GCA_004027185.1 Glis glis
CACACACACACACAGAATTAATACAGTCAAGATTAAGTGCCAAGAGTTTACAAATAATATTTCTTACAGAAACATGCTTTTTATATACAGTACCATGAAATGTACATGGTTTCTATACTACTGATAACAAGACCAAGTTCCTGACACACGTAGAGAAGTTATGTCAAAGCCAGTGAAGTTTTGCATTTCCTTTCCTACTGGAAGCATTATTTTCAGTGAAAGCATGATTGCTTTTAGTCTCCACAATGAGCAAGCAGCAGTGGTTCCAAATTCTCTTGACATCAAAAACTCAAAATTCCCCCCTCAACTAATTCTCTTTTCATAGCGGCAAGTAGATACCATAGAGATGTTCCAAGATCAAGTCTAGGAACAGTCCAGCAAAGAAGTCTCTTGTCAAGTGCTTTCCAAGATGAGCATACTCACCCCATACTTACTTCTCAGTTGCCTACATATATTCTACCACTTCCTATGATATTCTTGTGTGCCCCAAATATTTTAACTATGTTGTGGTTTGAGGACACTGGTAACATACTAAAATTGTAAGAAAAACAAAAAGCTTTTTTTAAATTAAATTCATTATCTAACCATTACTCTGACTCTTTTTGACTTGATCATTGAAAACAAACAGATTTTCCCTTTTGACTGATATTACCAGACACCTTTTGCAAAGAACAAAAAGTGAACATAGTATTGATTTAGATCTAAACTACTTATTGTATCATGATGTTTGTTTTTTATTCAGAGTAGTAATTTTAAAAAATGATGTATAAGACACTTAGCAGAAAGGCACTTGTTAGTCATAACATTTAGTTGGGGTGACCACGATAATAACAAATAGGAAAGCCAGGATAAAGAAGTGTTGAACGACATGATTGTGTACTTCTTTAGGTAAATAAGTTCAATTCATTAACTTTTTATAGGCCACGGAGTTATTTTTGCATTTGTGCAAACCACAAGCTAAACTACAATGGGGAAAAAGCAAGGAACTATTCCTCCTCAGAGTAACAGAATTGGGAAAAATTACAGAAACATGCCCCCTACAAAGTTCCTTCATAGATTGTTTTTTCTAGAGCACTCCTCACTAGTCCCCAGGAAGGCCTCCTCTAAACCCATCAAGGTACATTAGATTTCTTTATTATATACTACATACATATACCTTATTACTATAATGTTCTCAAAAATATAATTCCTTTCTTTTAGAGAAGTTATTTCCGTTTGCAATCACACATTAATTAGTGCAATCTTTTGAGTACTGTTTGTAACTGGTGATGGGCTCTAAACACCACAGTACCAGAAACTTGCTATTATACATCCAGTACTAGTACAGAACCTGGCACACAGAGTAGATGCTTAGGATCGAAATAAGTCACCTCAAAATTCATATGTTGAAACCCTAATCCCTAATGTGACTATAGTTGCAGAGGAAGCTTCTAAAGAAGAAATTAAAATTCAAAAAAGACAAAGTTTGTAAGGAAAACTGATTTTCACTCTATGCTACCTCTCAATACTTCTGATCACCAAATGTGTGCATATGTGGTTTTTTTCCCCATTGTATCAACCAATTCTCCATTTCTTCATATACCAACTGAGTGCCCTACAGTTCCTTTCAATTTTGGCCCCATCTCCCTGGGGTTAGCCCAGACTCCACAGGCTAAGGGCTCAACCCCACAAGATTGCCCCCGCCTCGACTTTAAACTCCAGTTGCAAGTCTAGATTGTTACCTGTGCTTCTGCCTAATCAGCTATAAATAGGAGGTCCCCATTAGCCCCTCCTTAGGTTCAATAATTTTTTAAATGGCTTGTAAAACACAGAAAAACACTTTGCAAACCAATCTGTCATAAAACCAATCTTTTATAAAAGAACACAATTCACAAACAACGGATGGAAGAGATGCCTAAGACACAACGTAGAAGGACCACAGAGCATCAGTGCCCTCCCAGCACAACAAGCCTCTGTTCACTGAAACCAGAGCTCTCTAAACACCATCCTTCAGAGTTTTGTGGAGCCTTTATTAGATTGGCATGATTGAGTAAACCATTAGCCATTGATGATTAAATCAACTTCCAGGCCCTCTCCCCTCCTTGGAGTTTGTGGGGTGAGATTGAATGTCCCCACCTTCTAATCAACAGATGCCCTCACCCGAGCAGCCCAGACCCACAGGCTATCTAGAAGCTCCCAGCCACCAGTAACCTCGAAACAAAAGGCAAGTTGTACACTTATAACTTCAGAGATTCCAAGTGTTTTAGAAGGCATGTGTCAGAAAAAGATACTACTCCAGAGATCCCAAGGGTTTTAGGAGCTGTGTGTCAGGAAACTGGGGCAGAGATGAAACATATATTTCTTATTGTGTCACAAGGGTGAAGCCCTTGTAAGATTAGTGTTCTTATAACAAGAGACACCAGAGAGCTCTCTCGACCCACGTGCACACACTGAGAAAAGGCCATGTGAGGGGATGAGAAGGCGCCATATACAAGCCAGGAAGAGAGCCCTTTCCAGAACTGAATCCGCTGGGAAGTTGATAAGGGGTTTTTAACCCCTAGAACTGAGAGAAAAGAAATTCCTGTTGTTTAAGCCATTCAGAGGATTTTTTTTATAGTGGCCCAGGAAAATTAATATAATAGGTAACTAAAAAAAATTTTAAGTTATTGAATGAATAAATGTATAAAAAGGGTGGAAAGGACTCCCTTTCCTCTGAATTCATTTTTTTTTTAATAAGAAGAAAGAGCATTTAAAGTAACACCCTGGCATTTGCTAACCTTTATTCACTCTGCTGGAGGAAAGGAAGGTGACTTTCAAGCCGATAAGTTTAGAGAAGCAACATGATATACCCAGCTCAGTTCTTTTTCTTCCCCATTTCTGGGCAACCAGAGACACAAAGGAAACAAAAATTTTGGTACATTATCCTGTACTGTAAGTTCTGTAGTGGTGTTATCCTACCTAGGGAGGTACTTAAGTATCCCAGTGTGCTTGAAACGGTTTAATTTCAGGATGTGACATTGGAGAGCAAATTGCAGTCATGTGTGTAAACTACTTACCCCAACCATTTTATTAACATTTTGGTCTTGAGCTGCCAAAATCCTTATTTGTCTCTCAATTTGATTAAAACTCACAAGGTGGGAAGGAAAAGGTGCTGCATATTGAATCTGGGTAGATGTTATTACAATTATTTCAAAATAGAATGGATCATCAAATATTCAGATCTTTAATGAAAATCACATAGAATAAATTTGAAAAATAACTTTGAGTGCATTGTATTTAGTAACTCATTTTTGTCATGAAAGTAGCTAATGTCAAAAATAATACATAAATGCACAAACAGCCTCCACCCCACTATAATAACAAACAAACAAACCCCAGAAAATCCAGTAGATAAGGGTTTGGCAAACTTCAACCCAAGAGGCTAATCTACCACACTGCTTGTTTTGGTTATGTCTCAGGAGCAAAGAATGTTTTTGACATTTTGTAATTGTTGAAAAAAGTCAGAGAAGAAAAACTAATTCATGAGGTGAAAATTGGATGAACGTAAAATTTGTAGTTTTATTGGAACCTGGCCATGTTCATTTGTTTACATATTGACTATGGCTGTCTTTGGACTATAACCGTAGATAGAGTTCAGCAGTTAGGAGAGACTCCAGGTCCTACAGTATCAAAAAAAGATAGTTGGCCCTTTCAACAGATTAATGGTCTATAAAATGCTGTTAAATTCTGATACACTGGAATTCACCCAGGCCTATGTATTCCTCCATTAGTACTGAATCTACATTACCACATATGAATATATGTTAATTTCTAATTATAGCACAAGAAATGCTAGTCTGATTCGCATGTTCTATATTTAGAGATGCAAATGGAGAAAATATATATCTTTTTCATTATTTTCCACAAAAATGCCACTAGGCCTCCTTGAAAGGTAAATTTGGATAGTGACAAACATAGAAAACATTAAACTGTTACAGTTGTTCAATAAGGCACTACTGCAATACAGGAAAAATTGCATATTTGAATATTTGAGCAGGTCTCTTCTGTTTCTATAGCACAAATAATTCACAACCATCCTGATATGTATGTGTGTGTGTGTGTGTGTATGTAACTGTATGAAACATGTTTTCCAATAATATTTCATTTTTATCTAAAATGAGATAGGAATAGCTGGGTGCAATAATGCATGCCTGTAATCCCAGTACTTGGGAGGCTGAACCAGGAGGATTGCAGGTTCGAGGCCAGTCTCAACAACTTATCAAGGTCCTCAGCAACCTAGCATGGTCCTGTTCCAAAAAAGAAAAAAAAAAGGTGTTGGAGGTATAGCTGCGGTAGAATGCCCCTGGGTTCAATCCCAATAACCAAAATAAATAAATTAATTAATAAATATAAAACATAAAAATTTAAATAAAATGAGACAAATAAAACATAATAGTCTGGTGATCATTATATCTCTTCTTGACTAAAATGTATTCTTCAACAATATTCTCAAAATACATTTTGTCTACAATGATCAGTGACTCCAATTATTTTTATTAAAACAATCTTTTCATAGACTTAACTCTATATATACTCTGAGTGGATCATTGTCATTTCTTGCTTAGGATTCTTTCCTGTTGATGATAAAAACTCAGTTAATAAAAATGGAACTTCAAAAACCCATCCTGACCCAATATTCAAAATGAAAGATTATAAGCAAAAATTCCAGTATTTTAATTCTATATACCCCATTTGCCAAAAATAAAATAATAACTTCAGTGGAAAAAAGTCCTTCTTCCACATGAATTGTCACAAAGTCCCCAAAGTCAGAGTCAGCAGTTATTTAAAAAAAATGAATATAATAAATTGGATAAATTCAAAAAATACAGAGGGTGCTAGAAAAATAATCATTTTAAATTTAATAAAAACAGAGCATCCACATGAGAATTATAACAGACTGTTCAGTGTATTGCACAAACACGTGACCTACCATTAGGCAAATATAATTAAGGACGAGGGAGCTGTACTTTTTTTTCCTTTTTCGGTGACTTTAGCGGCACATATGGAGTATTTTGTTTCACTCCTGGTTTACTTTCTTTAATCAAAGACCCCCACTGTAATGCCTTCACACAGGGCTCAGTGTTGTGGTTACCATGGAAACCATAATTCTGAATGTCCTAACTTGTGTGATTAAAATTTAACACAAAGTAACATTGATAGTCTCCCCCATTTCCACTACCACCAATATCCAATTCTAATTAGCAGCACAATAACGGGTTTGGAAGGAATAAAGAGCTGTGGCTACCCTGGCCTCACATTGCCAGTTATTCACAGAGAATCTCAAGAACAATCTATAGTGATGCTTCTCTTTTATAAAATGCCTGGCTTAAACAGAGAAATTATTTCTAGTTGACTTTCTCGTCACCTCTAGAAAATAAAGCATATCATTTTTCTCCCTTCCGTATACTATAGGGGGTTTTCTTTTCTTTTAATTCTGCATTTATTTCACGTGCCGGTTCAACTGAAGCAAACGATTTTTACAATGGTCTGACATACTAAGGTAATAAATGAAACTGTACAACATCTTAATTTCTCAAATGTGGTTATAATAATTATATTCATTTCTGTAATTATTATGCTGCCATTTTTGACACAGAATTAACCCTGGTATATATATTAATCAGGAAGATAAGACATATGCTAAACCTTATTAACTGAAGTTTAAAAACTCAACGACATTTTTTCCCGTTTCTTCCCCTTTTTTTTTGTATGAGCACTCTAGTAAGAGCTGATAAACTCTCATTACTCCATTAAGGAAATATATGCTCTCTTGCTGATTATTTTGATTTGCAGAAAATTATATTATCTCAGGGGCACACTTGCACTGATCATGTGCCTTGGTGCACTCTGCCTCTACTTTTAGCTAAGTACAAATTTATTGCATTAGTCAACATAACATTTTAAATTTAGAAATTACACTCTGTCATTCCGATAGCTTCTCATCTGCCTTATCATATTTAAGAGTAAACATGAATGCAATTCCTCCCCACCTCTGAAATCCCCAAGAAAAATAAAGTTCATAGAGCAAGAGGGAAGATTCTAAATATTAACCACTTAGAGTTAGGAGGATATCTCAGTCACTAAGTCCAACACTCTGGGTTTTAGGGCAGAAATTGAGGCCCAGGGAGCTTAAGTGGTATCCTCAATACATTTGCTATTAGAAACAGTACTACTAGTTTAAAATGTTCACTTAGCTTTTTAAATCATTTACTGCATAAGAGTGATATTTCTCTTTCTATTTGTTTGTAACTTTTTCTACTTTTATTTACAAACCCAAGTAAATGAATATATAAAGAAATAACCTGAGATAGGGATATATTTAAATAATGATATCATAGATTATTATTTGATATATGATTTCTATCACTTAAAATTTTATTTTACTCTTGAAACATTCTGTCTTTAAAATTATATCTTTAGCAATAATACAAACTTTAGAAATCAGGGCTAAATTAGTCAACAGTGCCCTTTACAAATTAATACTAATTCCTACTGTGAAAAATATTTTACAATCATTTCTATTCCTGAGAGTTTCACACAGTTCATTCAAATGTTATACATTTTTAACTAAAGCTTTGAGTATTCACTGAAGTAAGAAAAGTTTACTTTATAGACCATTTCGACTTTTGAATAAATAATAATTTTAATGATCTCTGAATACATGGACAATTTCCATTTCCGTATACTTTCTACTTACAAGTACAGGATTGTGCTGTCCTATAAATGGTCCATTCAGGACTTTTATTTCTAATTAGAATATGTGAATAAATTCAAGTAACCTTAGAGTAAGTTATTGTTTCCTTTGCAGTTAGAAAGAACCAAGGAGGGAAAAGGACTTGGGTATGTGTACCATTGGGACACGGTGGAGACAGTTAGGGAGACACAGTTGTGGAAAGAGAAAAAACACAAGCAAAAGAGAAGAGGAAGGGAAGGACAAGAATAAAAAAGAGGATGTCTTTATTTATACATCCTCTACATCAGATCTGATCTGGTTGCTTTAATAAGTATTAGACTTTGAAAGATCCTTTGAATATGTCAGTTCTTATTTCAGAAATATACCAAAGGAGACAAATATGTAAAATTAAATTGTTTTTTAAAGGGATGGTATGCTGTACCACAGGTTCCATAAATGGAGTTGGAGGATAAAAGAATAGAGAAATCAAAAAAGGTAGAATAGTTAGCAAAACACAAAGAAGCCAAGAAAGGCGACAAAGGAAACACATTATTTTACTAAGTAATACTGAATCTGATTACATTTGCTCCATAGGGCCAGCACACACAAGCCAGTCCAGCTGAAGACTTGAAACGAAAATGTTTGCTCCAGAATTTAAATAGTAATAGACATAAGAAGAAAGATCAAATATCTTACCTCAATGAAAAAAGAATAATATATTCATACTGGACTGTGGTATCATTTATGGTCAAAACATTTACAAAGAGTCACTCCATTATATTTAATGGAGAGCCTACTAAAATGATTTTTAATCCATCAAAATTCAAAGCTAACATTATTTTTTCTTTGTAAAGTTCCAAAGGTTGCTATCTAGTAAGTGCTTATTATCACTTTTATTTCAACTATTGCTTGTTCCTAATTCTTGGACGTATCAGAAAGGACACTGACAAATTCTCGGCATTACAGTTTCAGTGAAACACTGCTCAATGCAGTTGTTCTCCAGGTAAAGTAAAATGTATCAAAATCAACATTTTATTATTTCAACATTTAGAGTCTAGCCTGCTGGGTGTGATAAAGGTTTCTAAAATAATATGAAGAATGGTTCCCTCTAGAGAGTTCAACACAACCTTTGTTTACAAAGTCCAGATTTACTTACATGTTCAAAATACAGTGTGGCATGGCTCTCCAATGGCCACTGTATTACTCACCTGTTATATATTCTACATCTATGCACTCAAAGGATCTTGGGAGTAAAATATAGAGAAATAGAATCTATTTTTTAAACTTTAGGGCCTTTCATGGATGAAATGATTCTTGGTGATGAGAGACTCACTATAGCCCTGGGGAGACTAAAAACACCAGCTAATACTCTCAAATGTTTGTGGGGGAGACTATCAACTCCTGGGGTTTCTTCAAATTTTCTAAAGGGAGGTATTCATATGCAGAACTTGGAAAATACAGAGCACAAAACAGGACTAGTCCCAATCAGCATCTTAGGAAGGTGAAAGACCTATGTGGTACAAAGGAGGGTGGAAAGTTGGTAGGGAAATAGACAATGGAGCTAGAAAGAGGCATTCGGTTCTGAACTCTGGGGAAGAAGGTGGCTTCAGAAAGAGTTTGAAGAAGCAAGACCTCAGGAGGCCATGTGCTTCTCAATTCCCCCTGAAGTCCCCTCCTTTGCCCATTTCCCTTTTGAATATCTCTTTGGTTGGTTATTAGTTTTTCCTGCTGAGGAGGACATGGAAGTGGAGGGTAACTCAGCATTCCTCCTATTTGTCCTTCTCGTTAACTTCTTTTCCTACAAAAATAGTGCTTCCCAGGGTGACTATGAAACTCATTGGAAATTCAGAAAGATTTATGAGGAGAACAAGTGAAAAAGTTTTAACAGGAAAAAGACGTAGACTGTATTAATAATATGCAAGGAGGAAATGAGTTCCTTGTTAAAGGTCCATACCTTATATTATTTAGTAACAATTGTAAATGATGCAAAATTCAATACTTTCTGTAAAAGTGAATTTCTAGAAAGTGCATCATTATTGTTATTACCACTGTGCATTATTTTATAGTATTAATAAATATGTGTTTTATTACATTAGAAAATTAATAATTAAATATAAATATTATTTTATGAACCAAAGTCGTATTCTTTTTTTGCGTGTGTGGTACTGGAGATTGAACCCAGGGGCGTTATACCTCCGGGCTACACCCCCGGCCCTATTTTTTTTATACTTTACTTTGAAACCGGGTCTCATGAAGTTGCGGAGGGCCTCGCTAGGTAGAGAGAGAGAGAGCGAGAGAGAGCTGAGGCTGTCCGCGAACCCGGATCCTCCGGTCTCCACCTCCCAAAGTACTGGGATTACAAGCGTGCGCCACCACGCCCGGCCCAAAGTCGTATTCTTCTTAGTGGGAATAATAATACTAGCTTCCTTACTAAGTAAATGTATTACTTAAAAATCACATGAAAACATGTTTCATAGTGCCTGGAACATAGTAGATGCTCAGTAAGGTTACTTGAATATGAATTTGCATGTGAGAAGTACCAAAAAGTGAGTCACAGCACTATACAAATTCATATTATTAGTGTCAATTTAAAAATGAACACATTTGTTTGAAAAGAAGTAAATGCATATTCAGTGTGTAGTAACTACATTATTCATTAATAATATCTACAATAACAATTTCCCTCCTAGATGAATTAAATTTGAATATTACAAAAAAGGCAAAATTTTGACTGAGAAAGCTAAACTTGTGTTGGTCACTTCTCATTTTTTTTTTTTTTTTTTTTGCGGTACCAGGGATTGAACCCAGGGGCGTTCTACCTCTGCGCTACACCCCTGGCCCTATTTTTTATACTTTATTTTGAAACCGGGTCTCACGAAGTTGCGGAGGGCCTCACTAGGTAGAGAGAGAGAGAGAGAGACAGGGAGAGAGAGAGAGAACTGAGGCTGGCCGCGAACCCGGATCCTCCGGTCTCCGCCTCCCAAAGTATTGGGATTACAAGCGTGCGCCACCACGCCCGGCCCACTACTCATTTATTACCTATAGTGCATAATATGCTGTAGGAGATCACAGCCCTTCAAGACAAAATGGCCAAGACCTCAGTTCCACTGGGTCACGTGGGTAATAAATGATCTAATGTAAGTCAAAAATAAAGAGTCTTTTCTTCTAGATTAACATAACAAATGTTATGTTATTAGGTAACCCGATATGTATATTCTTATAAAAGTTTTCCAAAGTACCAAATTTGGGCTGATTTAGTTCTCTATCAAAGAGAATAAATAATTACTTTTTTCATTAAAGTCTTTATTTTCATTAATGGCAAAATTGGGCCGAGATTATAACTTCATTTGCATTCTAAATGTATTAAACATGAAAATATATATAAAGGGAAAAGATATAATATTTTCATTAATTTTAAACTTTGTTAAAAGTTCACTTTCTGTTTAGCTAAAGCTAAAAGAATTTTGTCACTGGATAATGTGTGTCTACAGGAAATAACGTCAAGCCCTTGAGTGAAAGGCACACTGTAGGTAGCATTTCACAAATTAGTATTTCCATCCTTAGCTAAAATAGGCTATCATAAATGCAATTTGAAAATGATCTCAAATTCAGATGTGGTTTTTAACTCATGGCCTCATAACTATAAAATGTACTGGTTAGTTTGGTGGAGACTCCATTAGTTCATTATTCCTTGTTTGGCTAGTAGCATCACCACAATGTGCTTTCTCGGAAGACAGGATAATAAATCTATTAGCATTATTCTTTCCACGCTATCAGTTGAGCTATTCCCTTTCATATCAATGTTTTCCAAATTGCTTTATATTAAATTTGTTCCTTGACATTCTATTGAACTTCATTTCAGTTAAGATGTTTGTACGTATCTTCTTTGATTTATTTCAAATGTGATACAACTGGCTATTTTTTTAAATGAAAGCTTTAATTTGTTGTGGTATTTTTACCAAGTGGATGGAATAACCTATAAGAACCCTCAGTATTGTTATAATATTTGTTGTGTATGATTAATAACATAATAGCGATGGTTTAAATATACCAAGAAAATATCCTAGCAAAGAGAGAAAGCACTTGAAAAAACACAGCACACAATAAAGCAAAGATATTAGAAATTATCCGTATAAACTTTGTCCAGAGATATTTTTTTAGAAGCTACACATAGAGCACAAGTTTCAAAATATATTTTCTCTGTGGTAGTCCTATAAGCAATTCCCCCCCAAACCTTTCTTATTTTTATTTTTTTTGTAGTAGTGGAGATGGAACCCAGTATCATTCTACCTCCCAGCTTCGCCCCCAGCCCTTTTTATTTTTTGTTTTGAAACAGGGCTTTGCTAGGTTGCTAGAGTCTCAGTACATTGCTGAGGCTGGCCTTGAATCTGTGACTCTCATGTCTGAGCCTTATAAGTAATGGTATTACAGGTGTGCATCACCATGTCCAATAAGCAATTCTTTTCAAAGGTGGTATTACAAGGAATTACAACTGCAATATTTACTGATACTGGTAAAATGATAAGAATCATTCATTTTCCATGGATATTTATACTGCATGTAGAATAAATATCAGACTTTCATTTTCAAGTACCTGCTACTAAAGTATCCAAAATTGACAATCCAAAAATATTGCTAATTCAGTGTATTTCACCATTGGTAACAATTAAGTGAAATGAAAAATAACCTACTAAAAATTTCATTTGTGGAATATTTAATAACATAGATTTCTTCACTTGTGCTAAGAAAACTGAGATAAAATTTGACAAAGAAATATTTGCTTACCAAATGCAGTTTTTTCATTCAGTTTTACAATGGTAAGTTTACATGATTATCCATGCATTCCCACCAAGTTTTATGAAAATCTAGCCATTCACAATTTTTGGCAACAAAGCCAACAAACAACTGCTTACTTCCATTATACTTCTAAGAGGCAATTTGAGAAGATACTCCCCAGGAATTAAATTTTGTAGATAAACATTTTAGCTAATTGCATTATTGTTGTCAGAACATTGAAGGCAGCAGTAGGCCAAATCAAGAAATCCAATTTCTTTTTTTAAGCAATTAAATTCTCTTCCACTAGCACATGTTAGGAATCAAGAAAAATGTATATTGTACATTGGAGAGAAAAGGATGATGTGAAAAATTATTTAAGTAAAATTTATGATGTTTGAAAGGAGAAAGAGTCTCGTCCTCCTGGGTCCAGGTTTATGTTTATTAATAGGTATACATAAAAGCGCAGTGAAGGAGGTCACCACTGGAACTTCCATCAGTGCTAAGAGCTCTGGTATTGGTGAACAGTCCATAGACTACTGCAGCCGTCTGTCTGGCCATCCATTTCAGTTTTTATTATTTAATATGATCGTGTTTTCTCACTTGTAATCATCTCTCACATTCCAAAGACATCTTTCTCTTTAAAACAATACCACAATAATACTTAATTATTTAAACTTTATAAATACTGCATAAACTTTTATATTTATTTATACTTAATGTTTAATTAGGTTCCTTCTAAATATATAATATAAAAGGGTCTTCTTCATACATTCTAAAATTTCCTCTTAAGATTCTTTACCCAATTCTCTCATTCAGGAAAACGATATAGCCCCTCCAAAATTGATTAGTCATTATTCTCTATTGAATAACGAATGATCTATCTGGTCTTGGCATGACCATTTTCCTATAATGTCTACTCTCTTCCTCTGATTATAAAATCTTTTTTCACATACTGATTCCATAGGCCTTTCATTGAGAAATGTGCATGTCTTTGACTTCTAACTCAATATATTAAATACACACTCAAACTTTTTTCTCAATGACCCAAGATCATCACGGAATTGCAGCATCATATTTTTTTAGAGCAAGAAGTTCCTTTATGGATAATCTAATGCTGCCCTCACTAATTGGACAAAGGAGAATACTACAATCCAGAGAGATTATTTGATGTGCCCTGGGTCTCACAGCAAGTAAATGGCAAGAGTAGGCCAAGGGTGAAAATAACCGAGCCAGGGTTGTTCCTAACAGGAACCACACTTGTAAATTGTACATAACTCACAGTCTCTTGGATACATGGAGAAACTTTGCTCTGACCTATTATGCATATAACCTCTTACATTTACTATTTTTTTACTATTACTTAGTATGTATTTGTTCCTATTCCTAATAGCCAATATAAGGTTCATGATTAATTTTTGATATTTGCATTCATGTTTTAATTTTTGGCATTTTTGGGTAATTTTTGGTATTTTAGCAACTTAGTGAGACCCTGTTTCAAAATAAAATAGGGCTGGGAATGTAGCTTAGAGGTAAACACCCCTGGGTCAATTCCCAGCAGCCCCCACACTAATAAATAAATTAATTAATTAAAAGTTTTTATGAAAAAGTTTAGTGAAAAAAGCTGTACACATGAAAAATGCTGATGCCAGAATACTAAATAACTGGTTATGATTTCATTAACCTTTGTAAAACACTCTGTTATAAATTATTTTTATTTTTTGTTTGTGTGGCTAAGAAGTACGTTTGTTGCTTAGTATGTATTCCATTTCATGTTCTCTGCTTCATGGCCTCTTCTGTGGTGTATGTAGAGCTTGAAAGTCTTCGCTGTACTTAACTGACTGGCAACTATCATTCCAATGTCAGATTTATCTCGATGCAGATTTCCAAAGGTTATCATTTATGCATGTACATCCTGAAGGGCAGTAACTATAGAGCTGACAGACTGTGACAGCCACTATATCTCCAAGAATGAAATAAGCAGGAATGATTGTCTGAATAATTGATGTGCTTTTACTCTCTCCATGGCCAGGTTTTAACATCCTGAGCTTTATGAATGTGGGTTTGAGATTAATTAAGGAATGTAATTTCATAGAAAATCAAAACTTTAAAAAAAAGTTCTATAAACAAGGGAGTAAAACAGTGAGACAGCTAATTACTGTCAGTTTAAGGTATTATATTTGTAGAGGTCATTCCTACCTAGGGCTGAAAATTAACACCCAGCTCTGGATGTTATTTCTGTTAAAAAATAATATTATTATTTCTGTAAAACATTACATCATAACTTCTGCAAAGTTAAACACACACACACACACACACACACACACACACACACTCTTTTTTTTTTATGGTACCGGGGATTGAACCCGGGGGCATTCTACCTCCAGGCTACATCCCCAGCCCTATTTTTTATTCTTTATTTTGAAACAGGGTCTCACTAAGTTCTGGAGACCTCACTAAGAAGCAGAGGCTAGCCGTGAACCCGGATCCTCCTGTCTCAGCCTCCCAAGTACTGGGATTACAAG
>PVJS01051401.1:0-13988 GCA_004027185.1 Glis glis
TGTGTGTGTGTGTGTGTATGTTACTGGGGATTGAACCCAGGGGCATTCTACCTCCGAGCTACACCCCCAGGCTGACCACGAACCTGCAATCTTCCGGTCTCAGCCTCCCAAGTACTGGGATTACAAGCGTGCGCCACCATGCCCGGCTCCCCCCAGCCCTTTTTACTTTTTGTTTGGAAACAGGATCTCAGTAGGTTGCTGAGAGTCTTGCTCCATTGCTGAGGCTGACCTCGAACTCGCTTCTTGAACATTTCAGTATTCACACACAGTCACAAAAATGCAAAAATAAAAAGCAGCCTGACTTTCCCCAAGGCCAAAACATAAACCCAGGGCCCAGGTTTATGTTTTCCAGGTTACATACCACAGCCACATGCGTAGCAGGCGGGTTTGCTGTTCATAAAACCTGATTAGAGGCGACCTTGAGATCTGACCTCTGGTATGTCAGCAGAAGTAAAGTGCGTCACTTCCAGGTCTGGCCCAGAGAAACGTCCTGTGTGACTCCGTGCACTCTCTCTTCCCCTATCTCCTGGCTGGATCTGGATTCCAGGATGACCTCAGAGCCTCCAGGAGCCCGGCCGGCCACTGCATGTCCACGGAGAGCTGGTAACCCCACCCTTTCCCACACACACAGCCTGGCCAACTGGCTTTCTCACAATTCACTCCATTCTGAGTGAATACTGAGCTTCGGCTTTTACCACAGCCAGCATCACCTTACCTAGAACACGCGTTGTGATATAAAGCAAAAACAAGGAAGGCAGAAGGACACACAGGAGTTCCCACTTATCTGTGGTTTCATTTTCCAAGGTTTCACATATCCTTGGTTGATGGAAGTCTGAAAATGTTAAAATTTGCTTTGAATCTTTTTGTTTTGTTTTTGTTTTTCGTGGTACTGAGGCAGGGCAGAGGACCTGGGAACAGGAAGGGTTAGGCCTCCTGTCTAAAGAACAAAAATAGGGAAAGTTAATAAGATAGAAAGGTAACAAGGACCATGGAAACCAAAACAAAACTTCAGCCCCTTCTATGGGCTGCATTCTGAGAACAACCCATGTTAACAAGGATGGGGGGAGGCGAGTGGGGGGGGGCGCCAGGAGATTAGAGCCCACCAGCCCATGAGATAATTATTCAAATTAAGGATTGAAACTGGGCAAAAGATATTAGGCCCGCATGACCCCATTCTGACCAATCACAAAAGAGCAGATGGAGGACCACAGAGAATATAAAAGCTCACCTCCCAAGAACCTCAATGGTTACTCTCATTTGGGAACACCCCCCCCCGCCAGTGGGAGGGCTATTTTTGTTTTCTATCTTTCCTTAGTTTAAAAATAAACTCTCTTATTTCTACACCTTGGACTTTAGTTCTTGGACTTCATTTGTCAAAATGTATTGGACAGCCAGGCATGGTGGCGCACGCTTGTAATCCCAGTACTTGGGAGGCTGAGACTGGAGGATCCAGGTTCGCGGTCAGCCTCACCTACTTAGTAAGGCCCCCCGCAACTTAGTGAGACCCTGGTTCAAAATAAAGAATAAAAAATAGGACTGGGGGTGGAGCTTGGAGGTAGAATGCCCCTGGGTTCCATCCCCAGTACCGCAAAAAAAAAAAAAAAAAAAAAATCTATTGGACAAAAACCCAATAAGAGGAGACACCCTGTATCAGTACTGGTGATGGAGCCCAGGGGCATTCTATCTCTGAAATACATCCCCAGCCCTATTTGATTTGATTTTTTATTTTGAAACAGGGTCTTGCTAAATTGCTGAGACTGGCCCCAAACCTGCCATCCTGTCTCAGTCTCCCAAGTACTGGAATTATAGGCATATACCACCACACCAGACTTGTCTTGACTCTCTCTCTCTTTTTTTTTCTTTTTTTGTGGTGTTGTGGATTGAACCCAGGGCATTCTACCTCCAAGCTACACCCTCAGCCCTATTTTATTTTTTATTTGGAAACACGGTCTCACTAAGTTGCAGAGGGCCTTGCTAAGTTGCTGAGCCTGGCCTGGAACCTTTGATCCTCCTGTCTCAGCCTCCCGAGTACTGGAATTACAGGTGTGCACCACCACACCCAGCTTGTCTTTACTCTTTACAGTATATTGTCATAATTATTCTATTTTATAATTAGTTATTATTATTACTCTCACTGAGTCTAATGTATAAATAAAGCTTCAACATAGGTGTGTACATATAGGAAAAGGCATAGTCTATATGGTATGCATTTCAGGCATCCACGGAGGTGTAGGAGACCGCTCCCTGCTGATAAGAGGGTGCTGTTCTACGTGAGATTCTGCTGTATTTTATTGGGGAATGTTAGACATTTATGAAAGAAAATGTATTATGAATTCATTTTTATTTCTAAAAGTCAAAAATAAAACATTTGAATAATGAGTATAACTAAAACTGTAAGTTTAGATATAGATCGAAGGAAGTCTAATGGGTGATAAATATAGCTGTGTCTATGACCCTCTCCCACATTCTGTAGGGGCCAGAAGAGATTCTGTCTGTGGGAGAGACTAAGATTCCTCATTCATCAAATAAAAAATTTTTGAATGCATGCTTTCCCACAGGGTAGCCGGCCCCTCCCGCCCCCTCCCCCGTTTTTTTACTGTGTAACACTTCACTTCGGTGAAATCTTACAGGGAAGCAAGTACATTAAACAGATTATGTTGGCTCTATCCTGGTTGAAGTGGGGGTTATAAATGTGACTCCAGCCCCAGACTGTTTCTGGCATCTCTAGGAACATCCTAACAAAATTCCAGGGACTCTTAGAATCACAATTTGAAAGCCACAGTTTGGCCGGGCATGGTGGTGCACACCTGTAATCCCAGTACTTGGGAGGCTGAGACAGGAGGATCGCAGGTTCGAGGCCAGCTTCAGCAACTTAGTAAGGCCCTCTGCAACTTAGTGAGAACCTGTTTCAAAATAAAAAATAAAATAGGACAGGTAGTGTAGCTTGGTGATAGAATGACCCTGGATTCCATCCCCATTACAAGAAAGGAAGAAAGGAAGAAAGCCACAGTTTGCATTAATTCTGTCACAGAATATTAGGTACAGTCACACCAAACATTCTTAGTTTCCCTTATAACTCAGAATAGCCCAATCATCTACCAGTTTATTTGTATTTTGGGAGTTATTTAAATTTTCAACCTGTATTAACCCCTTAGGCAATAAACTACATTTTTCTTTAATTTTTTTTCTATTAGAGATTGAACTCAGGGGCATTCACCCTCTGAACTACACCCCAGCTCTTTTTTATTTTCAAACAGTTTTGCTAAGTTGGTAAGGGTCTGACTAAATTGCTGAGACTGGCCTCGTTCTTGCAATCCTCCTGACTCAGCCTCCTAAATACTGGGATGACAAGCATGCACCACCATGCCCAGTTAAAAAAATTTTTTACATTCATTCTTCTTCCATTTTTTTTCTATCATTGGCCTTGTTCAGGCTCATATTACATTATCTGCTTTGTCTCGGTTTCTCTCCACCCTTCCAATCCATCCTGCACACATTCTCTGAGAGTGTATCCTCCAGCCAGACAGCCCAAGTGGCCTTCGTCAACTCTAAATCTCAGAACGTCACTCTTTAGCTCAAAACCCTACAATGACTGCCCATCACACTTTGAATAAAAATCCAAAGGCCTCCAGGCAAGGTGATGCACACCTGTACTCCCCACTGCTTGGGAGGCTGAGGCAGGAAGAGTGCAAGTTCAAGACCAGTCTGGACAAGTTAGTGAGACTCTGTCTCAAAATAAAAAATAAAAAAGGCTGGGGGCATAGCTCAGTGATAGAGTGCTTGCCTAGTGGAAGTCCCTGTGTTTGATTCCCAGCACCGTAAGTAAATACATAATGCATACATGCATACATACCCGAAGGCCTTTCAGTGGTGCACAAGACCCTCTGACTCAGCTTCATCTCTACTCAGGTCCCCGCCCTGCTTCTACTGTTGCTGTTGCGCTTCCTCAAACATGGCAGCCACCCCCAGTTCTCTGTGCCTAGACCCGCTGCATCCCACACGGCTACGCGGCTCACTGTGTTCTTCATTCCTGTCTGTGGTCCAATTGGACCAACTCGAGTGTCTCTCCCCACGCACTCCATCGAAAACGGTTTCTTCTCCGTCCGGCCTCCTACCCAAATGGGATTTGTTTATTTGCTTCCCCTACAGTCCCTTGAGGGTGGGATTTTGGGGTGTTGTTCCTCACTATATCCCCAGCCCCTAAAACAATGTCTAGCACATGTTTTTGCTCAGTAGATACATGTATAAAAGAATAAATGAATGGATTCCCCAAAGAATTTATAGCACCCGATTTTTACTCTTTCCACCTCAGAACACTCATGCCTCCACATGATCAGGCCACGGATCCTTCTGGCAGCTTCATTTCCCTTTTGGAGTCCAGTGGATGTTGATACGCCCAGCACAATGCATGAACCTCAAGGCTTTATGCTGAGGGAAAGAAGCCAGTCCCCAAAGGGGTGTGGCGTGGGATTCCGTTTATGTGACAGTCTCAAAAGGACAAAACATAAGGACAAAGTTCAGACCTATGGAGCCAGGTATGGCGGGTGGAGGTAGGAGGGAGACAGGAAAGAAATCACACAAGGGAGATTTTGAGGACGATGGAATTATTTTATATCCTAATGACGGTGGTGGCTTCATGAATCTATACATGTGTCGAAATTCATAGAACTCAAGTTTACTATATGACAATTTAAAAATAAAATAAAAAACAAATATGAAGCCAGGTGTGGTGGCGCACCCCTGTAATCCTAGTACTTGAGAGGCCGAGATAGGAGGATCATGGGCTCGAGACCAGCCTCAGCAATTGAGCAAGACTCTCGGCAACTAGTGGGACCGTTTCAAAAACAGAAACAAAATAAGGGCGAGGGGAGTAGCTCAGAGATAATATGTCCCTGGGTTCAATCCCCAGTACCCATGCACAAGAAAAGAAGGAAGGAAAGAAGGAAGGGAAGAAGGAAGGGAAAGAGGGAGGGAAGGAGGGAGGGAGGGAGGGAGGGAGAGGGAGGGAGGATTTAACTCGTATAGACTCTATGATCCAGAAAACCGAGTTCCGCTGTCTTCACCCTTGCTCTGGCTTTCCTGCCCAACCCCATGCCCGGTCTTTAGTGACTCCTCCCCACCCTATTGTGACTCCCCTATGACTATTGCCTCCCTTCTAAAAGTCTCTCTTTGCCAGACCCTCCACAGTGAAGGTCTCCTGCAAAATCTCTACCAGATTGACCTTTCCAAAAAATGACTTTTACCTCTCTCCTCCGGAGAAACTTTCCCTGGCTCCCCGTCATCTGTAGCAGCAGTTTGGGAGTCTTCTTTTAAAGCCAGGGAGTGTTTGTTCAATGGGAGCCTTTTCCAGGAGCCCAATATGCAGAACGGATCAACTTGGAGACTCCCTTGGTTAACCTAGTGAAGGAGTGGGGTACCAGGGTCCCATTAAAGTGACCCCCTGTGACCCCCACTTTACATCCCACCTCAAGCCCCCCAAGTACTTCCACAGAACCCCAAGTGCTCAAAGAAGCATAAGTTGGCCAATAGGACAAAGTAGAAAAAAGGAAGTAGAACTTTATCACTTTATCACAAAGATATAGTGCCAACTTTTATGGGAGAGTAACAGGATTGCCCTATTTAGGTTCGTGGCAGAAAACAAAAGCAATTGGATCCTAAAATTATAGACACAGCTAAAAGGAGTTTATTGCTTCTATAAGGACACTAAATAGTAAAATGACTGAACGAATGACACAGTTAATTAGTAGCAGAGCTGGGGCTGGAAGCCTCGCCCGAGTTATCAACTATGAATCAGAAGTAATCTCAGTAATGACTAAGGTCATCTTCCAAGACCACGGTCATTAGGGTCCCCGCAGTTCGCATCAGAGTCCATTTGCAAACTGATGAAAAAGGAAACAGAGATATAGAATTAAGGCCTACTTTCATAGATTCATGTAAAATTGTGCCTCGCTTAATTTTAAACAATGTACCAGTTATGCTATCAAAGATCAGGCCAGAATTGGAATAAGTTACGTGAACAGAATTTTGGATTTCATCAGGAGAGCAAAACACAATTTTTATTATCATCCCCTTGGTTGAGAGAATGAGCCAGTTCATCTTCCTCAAATCACTTCCATCTGTTCACAAAAATCATTTCCCTTCAACGTAGGACCCGCCGCCTTCCAGTGGCTTCGTGGCCTGAAATACATGGAGCGTCCTTACATTATGGGATTTCCTGGAGTTCGGCCCTCTACACTGAAGCTCTCGCAGACTTTTCTTCTCAGTGTGAGTTCAACCTGTCATGAAATCCCATGGCCCAAGGATATGAAATCCAATGATGCAGGAAATGAATCCCGTTTCCCATTGTAGCTCTTTATTGTCAAACATGTAAGTGAAGCTTCAGTGTATTAGTAACTCATAATATGGCTTTTCATCCAATAATTGTGGCTCAAATTCCCCTTAGTATATTTACTTTTTTTAAAATGACTTACATTGCTACAAATTATGCTAAAAGCATAGTAATTTACAAAGCCATAACTTGAGCTTTGGATTCCAATAGATTGGAGTTTAAATTCTGGCTCTGAGCTGGGCATGGTGGCCCACGCCTGTAATCCCAGTACTTGGGAGGCTGGGACAGGAGGATCACAGGTTCGAGGACAGCCTCAGCAAGTAGTGAGACTCTCATCAACCTTGCAAGACCCTGTTTCAAAATAAAAAATTAAATAGTGCTGGGGGTGTAGCTCAGAGGTAGAATGCCCCTGGGTTTGATCCCCAGAATCTTAATTAATTAATTAATTAATTCTGGCTCTGTCCGGTAGCTGAGTGGCCTTACCGTTCTGATTGTGACATAGCTAGGAAATAATACTACAAGATTGCTGAAGCAACTGTAATATAATATGATAAGATCTGTGATTTCTATAGGTGACACAGGTACTACTAATAGAGCTGACATTTGTGGCCCATATTCATAAATGAAGGAAATACTCAATCTGAATTAGAGAATAATAAAAATAAAGATGAATCTTTCCCCACCTAAGTTTACAGACCATCCTGCCCGAATTCTATCTGTTGAACCCCATGGATGCCAATTCAAGAATTCCTGCATTAGAAATATACCAAGTCCAGCCAGGTGTGGTGTGGTGACGTACACCTGTAATCCCAGTACTTGGGAAGCTGAGACAGGAGGATCACAGGTTCGAAGTCAGCCTCAGCAATTTATCAAGACCCTCAGCAACTTAGTGAGACCCTGTTTCCAAATAAAATACAGGGCTGTGGTGTAGCTTGGAGGTAGAATGACCCTGGGTTTAATCCTCAGCACCACAAAAACAAAACAAACCAAGTCCAAGCCCAATTGTATCTTCTTAAATATAATATAGAATTGGAATATTGATTCCTTTTTATTCTATTTATTTTTTTGTGTGGTGCTAGGGATTGAACCCAGGGGCATTCTACCTCTGAGCTACACCCCCAGCCCAGTTTTTATTTTTTTTATTTTGAAACATTGTCTCATTAGGTTGATGAGAGTCTCACTACTTGATCAGGCTGTCCTTGAATCTGGGATCCTCCTGTCTCAGCCTCACAAGTACTAGGATTACAAGTGTGCACAACCACGCCCAGCTGGGATATTGATTCCTTTAAATCTGCTCAATTGTGGTAGAAATTAATTCATTTGTTGTCTTATAATTCATAAATTAGAGGGAAATCACAGTATTCTTCCTTTCCTTTAGTTTTCTGTGTGAATTATTCACGCCAAGGTTAAGTGAATAGAAAGTAATTATTTTTATTTTCTTACAAAGTTTTTTTTTAAAGTGGGCCTTTTCTATTGCACTGTTAACAAAATTCTATTTTTCTACTTTTCTTGAACTTTAGTTTTATTTTCCAATTCACCTGATGATATTACTTCCCTGATAAATCAATGTGATATTTTTGTAAGAAGTATGTGTAAAAATTAAGCCAAAAGAATGAATGAAGACATGCACGATTTTATTGTTGTTGACCTGATTATATTTCACCATGGTCGACGCCCAGCTTCAATGCAATAAATTCAAAGTCGAAACCACAAGAATGTGAGTAATCAACAATGAAAATTATACATTGCCGGTTTTTCTTGCTGAAATCTCTGTGCAAAATAGTACAGAAGAAAAATCCAGCCACTCGACCGTGCTAAAGGGTCTCCCCCTTGTGCCTAAATTCTGTATTGAACTCAAGCAGGATTAAGTCAGCAGCATGATAATGTGTACGGATTTAAAAAAAAAAAAGCTGAGAGAAAAGCAAGTTCCCTTCCCATGATAAGCAATTCCTCTATGTGGACAGTTTGGGATTATAAATCTAAAGCAAACACTATCATAAGAGGTCTAGAATAATTGGGTCATTCCAAATAATTAGCAGTACCTTTAAAGACTTGTGCATCTCGTTGCAAAAAAGCTGTCTGAAGGCCGGGCGTGGTGGCGCATGCTTGTAATCCCAATACTTTGGGAGGCGGAGACTGGAGGATCCGGGTTCACGGCCAGGCTCAGCTCTCCCTCTCTCTCTCTCTCTCTTTCTCCCCATGTCTCTCTCTTTCTCTACTTAGTGAGGCCCTCCGCAACTTCGTGAGACCCGGTTTCAAAATAAAGTATAAAAAATAGGGCCGGGGGTGTAGTGCGGAGGTAGTTTGGAAACTACCTCCAGTGAACCCAGTGCCCCTGGGTTCAATCCCCGGTACCGCAAAAAAAAAAAAGTTGCCTGAAGCCGGGCCACAATGGCATATGCCTGTCCTCCCATTTACTCTGGAGGCTGAGGCAGAGAATCACTTTAGTGCACGAGTTCAAGACTAGCCTGGGCAACACAGTGAGACCCCATCTCCAAAAAACAAGAACTGGAACATGGTCATTTCAGCTTTCTTAAAAGAGCAAACATTTTAAGCAATCTATATGAAGAAGATACGATGGAGCCATATGATGAAATAAATGTAAAAATCACTTTTTTTTGGTACTGGGGATTTTGCTTGCTGGTGTACCTTTGAACTACACCCCAGTGATTTTTTTTTAAACAACCCGGTAATTTTTTACACTCCCAGTAATTTTTTTTTTAAGTTTTGAAATGGGGTCCAGCTAAGTTGCTGAGGCTGGCCTCGAACCTGCTATCCTCCTGTCTTGACCTTTCAAGTACTGGGATGATAGGCATGCACCACCACACCTGGCTTAAAAATCACATTTTTGAATAATTTTTAACAAATGAGAATATAATCTTGAAGGAATAGGCAGCATTCAAAGATGCATACATTTATCAAAAACCCAATTATACAACATGTATTCCTTTATTCATTCAACAAGTACTATTTGATCTCCTGACATGTGCTGGGTTTCTAGCAGACCCATTTCATCTTCAGACCTCAATTTAAACAGCATCATCTAGCTGGGTGCAGTGGTACATGCCCGTAATCCCAGTACTTGGGAGGTTGAGACAGGAGGATTGCAGGCTTGAGGCCAGTCTCAGCAACCAAGTGAGACTCAGCAACTTATTGTGACCTTGTTTCAAAATAAAAAATAAAATCGGCTGGGGGTGTAGCTTGGAGGAAGGATGCCCCTGGGTTCAATTCCTAGTATAATAATAATAATAATAATAATAATGATAATAATATCTTCTCAGAAGTTTAAAGAATGATTTCAAATGCTGGGATTCATCCCCTATCCATCAGTCATTCATTGAGCACTGATTCTGTGTTCAATAATGTGCAGGGACTCTGATATAATAGCTTGGCATGTACCGAAGGTCCCTAAAGAGCAGTATCTCCCTGTCTGCAGTTCACAGAGGAAAAGAAAAGATCAGATTTTAGGGAATATTCAGGTGGCCACTAGGAGATGCCAGAATGCTAGTATCTTTTGCCATCATCTGGCTTTGAGACTGAATATAGTTCAAGTGGACCAGAAAGTAAATCAACTTTTCCAGTAAAATTATGAGAATGTAACTTAGGTCAAACGGTTAAAATGAAACTGGTGCTATCATTCAAATGTGCCCCCTTCAAAATTCAGGCATTAAAACTTAATGGCACTGGACATGGCATTACATGCTATAATCCCAGTATTTGGGAGGCTGAGACAGGAGGATTGCAGATTTGCGGCCAGTCTCAGCAATTAAGTGAGACCCTGAGGAACTTAGTGAGACCTCCCTGTTTCAAAATAAAAAATAAAAAGGGCTGGGGGTGTAGTTGGGAGGTAGAATGTTCCTGGGTTCAATCCCTAGTACCAAAAAACAAAACAACTTAATAGTTAACCAGCTTGGTGGCTCATGCCTGGAATCCCAGTATTTGGGAGGCAAAAAACAAAAGAACAAGACGGGCATGGTGGCGCACGCTTGTAATCCAGTACTTGGGAGGCTGAGACCGGAGGATCCGGGTTTGCGGCCAGCCTTAGCTACTTAGTGAGGCCCTTCGCAACTTAGTGAGACCCTGTTTCAAAATAAAGGATAAAAAATAGGGCTGAGGGTGTAGCTCAGAGGTAGAATGCCTCTGGGTTCAATCCCCAGTAACACACACACACACACACACACACACACACACACACACACACAGATTCCTAAGTCCTCACCACTCCCAATCTAGCAAAAAAAAGGAGAAAGTTTTGTGGCAGACGATGCTCTGGTATGAGGCTGAGTGGGGGGCTGGGCAGAGAGAGCCGCCTGAGAAAAATCAAATGTGTAGGAGAGAGGATTTGAATTCCACTCTGGGGTTTTCTTAAAATTCAAGTACATGTTTCAACTATGTTGACATTGCTTTCTGTGGATGGGATGCATTTCTTGTATAGGAACATGACCTCGAGCTAGAACAACATGGATTCTGATTTT
Organism: Glis glis; assembly: GCA_004027185.1. Lineage (NCBI taxonomy): Eukaryota > Metazoa > Chordata > Mammalia > Rodentia > Gliridae > Glis > Glis glis. Next base: position 10,804 of record PVJS01051401.1, read on the forward strand.
AGCAAAGCTCAAAAGCATGATTGTGTTTTTGCCAAACATCGCCTCAATTTAGAGAGAAAAGTTGGATCATGCCTATGAAATCTTGTCTGCTTGTTTAATAAAGACACCTCTCACCAGGTGTGGTGGCATATGCCTGTAATCCCAGTACTTGGGAGGCTGATAGGAAGATCAGATGTTTGAGGCCAGCCTCATCAACTTACTGAGACCTTGTTTCAAAATAAAAAATAATCTCTCTCTCCCTCTTGAGATAGCTGGCGTTCTCCCTTGAACGTGTATCCTCAACTTTCCTAAATAAACCTGTCTTTGTCTCTGGCTGGGTGTGCTGAAATTCTTTTCTGCCAAGGAAGCCAAGGACCCCACCAATCCTGAGTTCCTGAGGCGAGGAATAAACCTGTCACTCCCCCCCCACACACACACACATTTCTGGCACCCAACGAAGGGCTTTCAGAGCGACTTGGTAAGTCTACTGAAATGTTTTTTCCCCCTCCTTGTCTTTACATGTTTTTATTTATATGCTCCGAAGAAAATAAAATAAAAAATAGGGTTGGGTGTGTAGCTCAGAGTTAGAATGTCTCTGGGTTCAACCTCCAGTACCAAAACCAAAAATAAAACCCTCTCTCTCTAATTAATCACCTGCCCTCATCCACGTTTCCATCCTCACGGAACGGCTTAGGCTGTTGCATCTGTGTCTTGATCAAAATGCATTGCATGAAATTTATAAGCTGCATCGACCTCTTACATAATGAAGCGTGGTATCCTTAGCAGTTCAGTTATTTTGGGAAAGTTTCCACAATGGAACCCAGCTCTTCAGTGGAAAACCCACCCACGTCTGACTCTGCCCCGCTCTCCCCATGGAGCTGCTCTGCGCCTGCCAACAGGGTGGCCACAGTGGCTCTAGTGGGGACAGCGTGTGGGCGGCAGGAGCCTGGGAGAGCAAGGCTTTGTCACAGCTGCCCTTGCCCTGACTCAGGTCGGCATTTCAGGGGCCCCTCAGGGGACTGTAAGCAGCAAATTAAAAATGATTAAAAAGGTGGAGCTTCATATAAATATTTTACAAAAAACTTTTGTAAAACAATTTTAAGAACTTAGCAAGAACATAGTTTAAAACTTCATTTATGTCACATTATTTGAGAGCTACTTTGGGCAACATACACAGTATCCTATAAATGTTCAGTTTCCATTAGTTTCTTAATTATACAGATCTCATTTTTATTCTTTATTTTGAAACAGGGTCTCACTAAGTTGCAGAGGGCCTAAGTAGCCGAGGCTGGCCGCGAACCCGGATCCTCCGGTCTCAGCCTCCCGAGTACTGGGATGACAAGCGTGCGCCTCCACGCCCGGCTTCTAGATCTCATTTTTAATCTTCCTCTCTTAATTTTCCTCAATGGAAAACAAAACCACCAAACTTTTTCAATACAATTAATTTTATTATTCCAGTGCAAGAAAACATTTCCAGGTTTATTTCCAATTTCAGTTTCAAAACAAACTGACATGAATCTTTAGTCTTTAATATCTGTGGTGATTACCAATAAAATATGGAATATAAAAAATGAATTCATTATTGGCAGTATCCAAGTTCAATACATAAGAATCTTTTGTATCTAAAGCATTCTCTAAAACTACAGTCTAAAAATCTGTTCACTTAAAACACGTATGTGCGAAAATAATTTCAGTTGATTATGGATATCATAAATAGAATGTAAAAGATATTACATTTCTTCAAATACCATTTGTTTCATTCTGTAATTTTGTGTTTCCTAACATCCATTCCACAAGCTAATCAAAATGCAGATGTGTGCAAATAAAACAGGCTACTGAAATAAAATTCAAGAACAAAAGCTATAATTGACTTATGAGGTAAGTTTTACTTTTATGTGTTCAAGCATTGCAATGGTAAGAAATGCCTCTTTTTACAAAGAGTCATTAACTGAGTTATTATTTCAAGAGCCCAAAATCAAGTTAAATAAAATTTCATGCCTTCTAGAATATCAAATATCATGCACCATACTGTTTAAGGAAAAGAGGGGTAACTTAACAAACAGAATTCACTTATATTCTGCTTTCCATTCAATTAAAAATAAGTTAATTAAAACTACTTGAAGTTATATATTTAACGTGAAATAAATACTAAAATTCCAACATAAGTGTATTTATAACTAGCTTAAAACCATATATTCCCAAAACATTGTAGTGGGTTCTAAGGAAAACTCCCCGACCGTGTATTCGGTGAGCACTGTGAAGCCAAGCTTCGCAGAGCCAAGGCAGCGCAGCCAGGGACTAATTCACACACTGCTTTTCTGGGGATGCAAAAGTATTTCTCAGATCTTTCTGCACAACTTGAGTCCCTAAGCCGAGTCAGAGGGGACCGTCGAACTGAATTACTCCGTACTTCCCAGTGGTCAGCCAGCTGGGGTCGGAGGCTGTGAGCTGCTCGCCCTGCCCCGGCTGCAGACCAACCTGAATCTCAGCCTTGAGGGTCCTCATGCTGCACAGAGGGGCGGGATGGAAACCGCCCAGAGCCTGATGGAATGGAACGGTAAACTCCCATTTCCTGTCCCTTGTCAACTTCCTGTAATTCAAATCACCCTTGAATAAAATCAGAGATGCCTTCTGTAGTTCGGCGTATAAGTCAGGGGCAACCTGAGGCATTGCGCAGTACTCGTGAGGCAGAGTCCAGAATATATGGTCGTGGTAAACCCACCTACCCATTTCCACATAGTTTCCCCAGTCAACCCCGCTCTTGGACATCCACTTATGATTACACTGTTTTACTTGTTCAATTAACCAATTAAAGTCCCGTTTAGTGGTATCAGAAACAAACCATGGGATTGTTTTCCCATGAAAATGGATCTCAGTAGCTAATTCTGAGAACAACAAGAAGTCAGCTAATACTAAATCTGTAGTAAGTTCAAACCCAGAATTATCCAGAACAATATCCACTCTAACTACAGATGCCTTTTCTCTTGTTTTCTTGCATTTGCTAAGCAACGACCAAAGATGTTCCATGTCGTTAACTAAAATGAAAGGTTTTAGGTCTTCCAGAGAATTCATTGCATTGGTCTTCTGAGAACTACTTTCTCCACCTGATAGAGAGAGATCACACTTGTTTCCCCAGAGTGAAATCTGAAAAAGAAAAGTACAAAATAGTCATCCTCCTCTTTTTTTTTTTTTTCCTTTTTTGTGGT
>PVJS01051402.1:0-13988 GCA_004027185.1 Glis glis
AGGATTAATCAAACAGGGATCAGCAATTATGTGACAAGCCTAGGGGAAGGAGGGATTGACCATTAGCACCTTGAAGATTACACCAGGTCCCTTGGAATGTGCCCGTTTGCGGACAGATCCCACCCAGCCAAATACCATGTATCCAAACTGGGCTGGTCCAAGATGATAATCTCAATGTGCCTCTAGGACAGTCCTCGGCCCTCGACAGAGGATTATGCTTCCACCTCCCTGCCAGAGCCATTAAGGGAACTTTCTTTGATCTTTCTTTGGAGAAACTGGTGGGGTTCCTGGAGGTGATGCTACCAAAAGCAAGGGGCTTCCCCTAAGACTGAGGTCTTCAGACCCAGCCTAGCAGGCTATGCCCCAGCACATCTGCTCCAGTAAGTGGATCTGGGCTGGGACTCTGGATGTGACTGTCTCTCCACATTTTAGGGAAACAGTTTGTCCTGCAAACTCGATTCTCTGATTAGTCGAAGAACAGTCACTGGCTCTCAGTCTGTCCAGCTTTTTCTGGTAAAGATGGGAACGACGACTTCTTAGCTCTTTATGTATTGGAGCTGAAACAAGAAGTCCAGTGTCTCCCATGGCCTCCTCTTATTTAAATAACCTAACGTGAACATTAGTAAAGGAGAATTACTCAAAATTATTTGTTTTCCAAATAATTTAGAAACAGCAGTTTAAAAACATAACAACAACCTCCTGAGCTTATTACATGGTCAATTGCTTTTTAATAGCATTTTTTCTCATTATAAAAGAACGCATGCTTGTGCTAAAGTTGAAAATACAATGATGTATGTGAAGGAAATATAAATAGCTTATAATCTTACTCCTTAGAGATAACCAGTTAACATTTTGTTGTACCTTGTTTTTCTTCACTATGTATAGGTAGAAACATAGGCCACTGAAATGGAATCATATTCATGTCCTTTTATTGGCCCCGTGTCGTTTTTTTCTTGTGCTGGGGATTGAACTCAGGCCCTCACACATGCTAGGCAATTACTCTACCACTGAGCTACATCCCCAACCACCCAGTGTTTTTTTCTTTAATACTGTTATCTTTAACAATTTTCTAGCCAGGCGTGGTGGCGCACACTTGTAATCCCAGTACTTGGGAGGCTGAAACCGGAGGATCCGGGTTCGCAGCCAGACTCAGCCACTTAGTGAGGCCCTCCACAACTTCATGAGGCCCGGTTTCAAAATAAAGTATAAAAAATAGGGCCGGAGGTGTAGCTCAGAGGTAAAACGCCCTTGGGTTCAATCCCCGGTACCACACACAAAAAAAAAAAAATACAATTTTCTTGTGTCATTTAGTCTTTCAAAATATGCACTCAAAATTCATTATAAGGATGTATCATAGTTTAACTATTATCTGTTTGAACATATTACCATGATGAACATCCTTGTGTATAAATTCTTGGGTAATCTCTGAAAATTTCCTGAAAATTACTAGAAACAGAATTGTTAGGTAAAATGCCATTAATTTTAAGAAGATTGGTTAGTTTTCTTATGCCACCTTCTTTTTGTTGGTAGAGGCGCCCTATCATGTTATGAGCCAGGCGTTCCTCCCATAGGGCTCTTCTTCCTCTCCCTGATATTTAGCACAAGGCGCCACCCCTGCCCTTGCCTTTGGCACAGCATATTTTGTGACACTTGAGTCTTTACATGTTGAAATTCTCATCCGCAAGGAGATGATGACGTTAGGAGTTGGGGCTTTGAGAGGTAATTAAGTCACAGTGGCAGGATCCTCAGGAATGGGATTAGTGCCCCTGTAAAGAGACCCTTGAGAGCTGCCTTGCCGATTCCAGCACGTGAGGGCACGGTAGGAAGGGGCCATCTATGAGGAAGGGGCCCTCGCCAGACACTGAATCCTCCAGCGCCTTCATGTTGGACTTGGAGCCCTCAGATCAGTGAGGACGAGAGTCCTGTTGTTTATGAGCCACCCAGTTTATAATTGTCGTAGCCAGAAAGGTCTACGGCACGGGGCAAGTCTCATTACCTACAACTTAAGTGATGTGACTGTCCTGAGTTGCTTCACTTTTCTCATTGATGACCGGGGGGGGGGGGCAATAGCTTCCTTCCCAGGTGGTTGTGAATATTAGAAATCATTCTTTCGACTTCCACCGAACAAATCAATGTTATTGAATTGTGACAGGGCCAGTGCTGGGTGTTAGGACGTAATAACAACTAAAGCAGGCAAGACCGTTTTGTCTTGAGCTTTTTATCTACTGGAAAAGACACCCACCAAATAAGCCCATAAATAAATGTAAGATTGGCACGGTGACCTGGAGCTGGAAGAGTCACTGCCGGGCAGATCCCACCTTGGGGCAGAGACGGACAGGCTGCGCTGTGGAGGGGCCGATGGAGGAAGAGGTGAGGATGAGGAGGTGACATGGAGGTGAGATGCTGAGGGTCTGATGAGAACAACACAGAAAAAGCCTCACGAAGGAGGGGCCTGTGAGGGGCTGAGAGGGCTCCTGCGGCTGCAGCAGAGAACCAGGAAGCATAGTACCCACCTTGGAGCCCTGCTGGCCAAGCTAACCCTGTGCTGCCACCCTAAGAACCGTGGGAAGCAGAGGGAGTGCGAGGGCGCCAGAAGCACATTCTCTTTGTAAAGTCAGAATCCTCACTGCAACCTGTAGGTGATGACGGGGTGGGACGGGGAGGGGCAAGTGACCACAGGCTGACCAGCTCAGAAGCTGCTGTGTACCTAGGGGTCATAGTCAGAAAGGAGAGAAAGAGTAACTTGAGAAATATTTGAGAGGTGCTGTCAGTAGGAATTGACGAAGGCAGAGCAGGATGAATCTCTCTGTTGAGTGACCTTGTAGAACAGCTAGTGCTGCTCAGGTATAGCCACAGGGGATGGGCTGGGCAGACAATGCCACCAAAAGTCAGAGGAGCCCCAGAACTTGGAAGACTGAAACAGGAGGATCACAGGTCCAAGGCCAGCCTCACTAAATTAGCGAGACACTCGGCAGCTTAGTGAGACCTTGTTTCAAAAGGAAAGAAGAAGGAGGAGGAGGAGGAGGAGGAAGAGAAGAAGGGGAGGAGAAGGAGGAGGGGAGGAGGAGGAGGAGAGGAAGAGGAAGAGGAAGAGGAAGAAGAAGAAGAAGAAGAAGAAGAAGAAGAAGAAGAAAGAAGAAAGAAGAAAGAAGAAAGAAGAAAGAAGAAAGAAGAAAGAAGAAAGAAGAAAGAAGAAAGAAGAAAGAAGAAAGAGGGCTGGGGCTGTAACTCAGAGGTAGAATACCCCTGGGTTCAATCCCCAGTATCAAAACAGTAAGTCAGAGGACACAGGGATTTTAGGGCAAGAAAATGGATGATGGATTCTAAGCTAAAAAGTAAAGATGGGGAATGTGCTGCAGTGACAGGAGGAATCCGGGTTCCGAGATCCTCATGAGTTGGAGTGGTGTGGGCAGGTGAGGGTGATGGGTGGCTTGGACAGACTGGCGGGCAGTAGAGATGGAGATGGGAGCTGACTTCCCCAGGTGGACTGGTTTGAGTGAGGACAGTGTGTGACTGGGGCAGGAGAATTCTAGTAGTAATATTGTGCATCCCCCTCCTCCTCCACAGCAGGCCACTGCCCAAGGGAAAGGGCTTTTGCTGTTGTTGGTTTTGTTTCACAGAAAAGAGACAGAATAGTCTGAAAAATACATATGTCAAATGCCTAGCAGTGCCTGGCCCAGAGGAGGGCCCCGTGAGCGAGAAGGTCCTCGGGGCTGGGGCGTCTCCTGGGTCCTGCACCTCAGGGTTATTGTAGAACTTCTTTAGAGACTAGGAAGTGCCCCATATGCTGACCTCAGCTGTATAAGGGACAGTGTTTGACAGCGTGTCTGTGATGTGATTTAAGTAACATCTTGTAGTCAAAATCATTCAGTCTCTGAGACTGTATGTCCAGTGCATAAGCCACACTTTAATCATTGCTTGATTTGTATTTATCCACCTTTCTGGAAATACATTCATTCTGTAAAGTGAGAAATGTGAAGTTGTAACAATATCCTGAAAGATGGAATATCAGTTTCCTGGGGTGCCCTAACTAAGCACTACAAACCGGGTGGCTCAAACCACAGAGATCTACTCTCTCCCCGTAGTGGAGGCTGGGCGCTGGCAGGGTTGTTTCCTTCTGAAGCCCGCAGGGGAGAATCCTTCCCGCCCCTTCGACCTGGAGTTTGCTGTGGCTCCTTGGTATGCCTTGGCTTGTAGACCCATCACTCCAGTCTCTGCCTCTGTTGTCACATGGTCTTCTTCTCCCTTTGTAAAGGACACCAGTCATATTGGATTCAGGGCCCATCCTACTCCAGTATCACTATATATATGTCTTACTAGGTTAATGAGAGTCTCACTACTTGCCGAGGGTGTCCTCGAACTTGTGATCCTCCTGTTTCAGCCTTCCAAGTACTGGGATTACAGACATGTACGCCACCATGCCCGCTTATTTTTTATTTTGAAACAGGGTTTCACTAGATTGCTGAGGATCTTGCTAAGTTGCTGAGGCTGGTCTCACCCTGAGGTCCTCTGGTCTCAGCCTCCCAAGTACTGGGATTACAGGCATGCACCACCATACCCCACTCAGTATCACCTTATCTTGACTAATTATGTCGGCAAGGAACTTGCTTCCAAATAAGATCATATTCCAAAATACTGGAGTTAGGACTTAATTATTTTTTATTTTCATTTTTTGGTGGGGTGGAGGTGTCACAATTCAGCCCTTAATAGATGGGTTTGAAAAGAACCCAGCTAAACATTTCTCTGTTCACATTTTCCTGGTGATAGTATGTCTGATAACTAGGAGCCCCAGTGCTGTGGATTGGAAATGGTCTAAAAATAGAACCTAGTTCTCATGCACTCAGGAGGTGTGGGATGTGTTTGCTTGGGTTTAGGGGCCACGCCTCTGCAGACAGGCGCACACAGCTCTACAGTGGCAGGAGTCTACAGTGGCAGGAGTCTATGCAAGTTGGGGATCACAGCACCTCAGCGGTCAGCAAGCTTCCCGCAGGGAGCTCAGTGTTCAGGCTCATTTACTTACGAATTTTGCTTCAGGGTAGTTGCTCGAAAGTATGATTCACTGCCAAGTGGTAAAGATGTTCCTTGGTGTCCATCTTGGTTTTTAGTTACATGAGATAATAAGCAGGAACCACAATTAGATGTTTGTGCATTATCACGAGGCACTGCAGTTGCACAGAAGGACTGGGTTTTGCTGAGTCTAAGGAGAATGCAGAATGAATTGCAATAAGCAAAACCCACTTCAGCACCATTCAGTTTAATTTAAAATGATAATGGAATTCAGGCTGCCTACAGCTGCACCAAACTGTACTCCATTCATGATTTAGCCTCCAGAAAACAACACTGAATTTAGCTGCTATTTCAAGTTGTGTACTGGAGGGAGCATGGGCTTTGCAATCAGACAGACTTGACTTTTATTCCAGGCTCCACATCCTGGTTTCCCCACTGTGGTAAGCAGAATAATGGCCCCCAAAGATGTCTATGCTGTAATCCCCAGAAACTGTGAATATGTTAATTTACATGGCAAAAGAGCACTGTGGATTCCATTAAGGTACAGACCCTGAGATGGGGAGAGTTTCCTGTATTACTCTTGTGAGCTCTAGCTAATTACATGAGTCCTTACAAGCAGAGAACCTGGCCGGTCGGTCGTAGCAGAGCACACCTGTAATGCTGGGAGGCTGAGACAGGAGGATCAAGGCCAGCGAAGACCTGCAGCAACTTAGTGACACCCTTAAAAAAAAAAAAAAAGCAGAGCCGGGCATGGTAGCATATGCTTGAATTCCCAGTACTTGGGAGGCGGAGACCAGAGGATCCGGGTTTGCAGCCAGCCTCAGCTACTTAGTGAGGCCCTCTGCAACTTAGCGAGACCATTTCAAAATAAAGAATAAAAAAATAGGGCTGGGGGTGTAGCTCGGAGATAAAATGCACCTGGGTTCAATCCCAGTACCGAAGGAAAAAAAAAAGCAGAGAACCTTTCTCACCTGTGGTTAGAGAGTGACATGATAAAGAAAAGAAGTGTTGGGGGGATGTGACGTTGCCGGCTTTGGAGATGAATGAAGGGACCACGAGCCAAGGAATGCAGGTAGTCTCAGGAAGCTGGAAAGGAAAGAAAACATTCCCTCCGCATCCCAGGAGGAATGCAGCCTTGCCGAGGCCTCAGGGTTAGAAATCTTCACCTGCAGAACTGTACGATAATAATGTTCTCTTGTTTAAGCCACTAGGTTTGTAGTCATTGTTAAAGCAGCTTTGAGAAGCCAGTGCATCCATTTACTAGCTGTGTGACTTGCTGAGTCTTGATTTTCTCTCCTACAAAAAGTTACATAATGATATTGATCTGTGGAGTGCATGTGTGGACTGAGATGATGTAGGTAAAGCCCAGCGTGAACCACTTCATGAGTTTGTGTTAGAAGCCCACTCCTGGGGAGTCTGATTATTTTTCCTCCAGTGACTGGCCTCTGCTTTGGGTCCAGGTGCCACCAGTGGGGTGGCCCATGCCCTGCCGTTCAGTGTAGCGTACTCACCTGCAGTGTCAGCTCACCTGGTAGCTTGTTAGAATTGCTAGAATTGTTAGAATCTCAGGTCTCACCTTAAACTGCCTGGCTCAGAATCTATTTTTTAACAAGATCCCCAGGTAATTCATATGCACTTTAAAGTCTGAGAGACACTGAGCTAGGCATTCTCCAACTCCAGAGATCTAACAGAACAGAGCCTGGGCCCAGCAGTCATGGGCATGGGCCTTCAACAGCTATATTCTTCTTATGCTTCCAGTTATTTCTAAAGCACAGAAGACTGGTAACCACTGGAACAAATGCTTACAAATGTGCTTTAATATATGAGATCAAGTCAGAAGTATAGAATTTTCAATTATTACCCTTTTCTCTAAGGAAAACAGCTATGCTATCCTAAGTATTACTAAGCACTATATTTTTTAAAGATACATAAAGGGGGAGACATCAGAGAAGAGCAGAGAGTTCTCCCTGGTTCTGAGCTGTCAAATCCCTGCTCTGGCTTCCTCGTGTGCACTGATTCGCCTCTTTTCTCAAGACTTGCCCATTTGCCTCATTCAGAAGCAATGCTCAGCCCCATGAGCCACGCCACTAAAGCTCTTGGCTGTTTCCTCTTTAACAAGAGCCCTAACTGCTTGTTACAAGTATCAGAAGACCTGGAAAGTTTCCTCTGTTCGAGGAATACCTGCATCCCTTGCTACACAGACAGAGCACAAAGAGAAAGCTTAGAGGTTGTCAGGGGGGCTCCCAGCTGTGCTTGCAGGTGGCCATGATCCAGAGCACAGTTAAATTCCAAGAACCCAAACTAGAATGGCTTTCCTCCAGGGTACCAGGGCAGGAGCTGCAGAGGTGTGAGCGCTGGGCAGAGTCTGGCGAGAGGGCCTAGATTTGGACTCTTACCCAGGAGCTCCAAGTCCAAGCTGACAGTTCAGGGATAGGGACCAGAACTAAAATCAAGAAAGGGGAGCTGAGTACCCATGAGGGCAGAAAGGCTGCAGGCGGAAAGGCAGATGACATTCCCGGACAATTGCCACAAACAGCTTAGAGGGATCAGTGGCTCTGGCTGAGTGGGCAGCAGGGTGTGGTCAGATGCGTCTGGCTGCCCTATAGGTGCTCTGCCCTCAGTACTTCCACCATGGAAAGCAGAATGAGCAGATACTTAGGCCCAACCAAGAGCAGGCCGACAGAAAGCTCACCGTGTAGCCATCAAGCGCGTGGGAGCCCAGCACACTTACCTCAAGGGCCCCATGTGGCCTGCCCCGCCCCCCAGCACTTCCCTCCACGTGCAGTTCTCAGACTATTGGGAGGATGCAACATCCTGAGATCAGGAGAAAGGGTCTGGAACCTCCCAGCTATGTCCTTGCACCTCCCAGATTGGGATGTTCTGCAAAGTTTGTGCCAGGTGGCACTCAGGGAGGAGTGCTTCTGGGGTCCCTCACTGTGTTGCGATGTGGGGCACATGCAGATGAGACCCCATCTCCCCTGGATAGCTTTCTTGAGCATGGGGCACTGGCTCCCTGTGGATCCTGGGCTTCTGTGTGTCCTTGTTGCTCACCTGTGACTGACACATCCAACTGGCCTGACCCGTGGGTACGTCCTCCTCAGCACTCGTGTGAGTGGCAGAGAACCTTTGTACTGGTGAGGGCCACAGTCTTTCCAGATGGCGAGAGTCCTAAGATACCCTCCCGAGTCCCGCCGCCGGCTCACTGGCCCGGCGCCTCTCGGGTCCTGCTCACAGCGGAGCATCCTTGGGGTCTGGTGATGCAGCTCCCACAGGCGGGAACGTATGTGCCACTCTGGCGGCTCCACTTCAGTTTTCTTATTATTAGAAATGACAATTTCCTATTGTAAGAAGAAATGAAAGATATACTTTCTTTTATGTTCCTTCCAGAGTCCTGACACACGTATGTGATGCCCGCATTTTAGATGACGCACTTTCCCAGAGAACCGCTAAAAATGACACATAGGTAACACCCATGTGATATAAAATAGAGAGAGAATCTGGTTTGGCCACAAGACTCGGAGCAGACGGGAAAGTTACTGAATCTTATTCTCAGCTACTGGCCGAGCGTGGCCTAAAACTTGTGCCGCTCCTGGCAACTGGGGTTTCAATATTTCCCTTCCCCTTCCTCTTCCCTATCTTCTGACCCTTACATGCAGAGTCCAAAACCACTACTGTCTAACCATTAAGTCATACCGAGTTTCATGAACTTACATAATTTTCTACATGATTCCAACACGTCACACCAGAACATCAGACTCCCCCAGAGGCAGGGCCAGTCAGAGCCAGAAAGACCAGGAGAGACAGAGAGAGAGAGAGAGAGAGAGACAGAGAGAGAGAGAGAGCGAGCCCTGGGCCAACTTGACTGGACTGTCATGGCCTGATGGAAACATACAAGTAACGTCCTTCTTTTTTATTTATTTATTATTTTTTTTTTATTTTTGCGGTACCGGGGATTGAACCCAGGGGCGTTCTACCTCCGAGCTACACCCCCGGCCCTATTTTTTATACTTTATTTTGAAACCGGGTCTCACGAAGTTGCAGAGGGCCTCAGTAAGTAGAGAGAGAGAGACACAGAGAGAGAAACAGAGAGAGAGAGAGAGAGGTGGGGCTGGCTGTGAACCTGGATCCTCCGGTCTCCACCTCCCAAAGTACTGGGATTACAAGCATGCGCCACCACGCCCAGCTTTATACTTTATTTTGAAACCGGGTCTCACGAAGTTGCGGAGGGCCTCACTAAGTAGAGAGAGAGAGAGAGACAGGGAGAGAGAGAGAGAGAGAGAGCTGAGGCTGGCCGCGAACCTGTGATCCTCCTGTCTCAGCCTCCCAAGTACTGGGGTTACAAACGTGCGCCACCACGCACGGCCAAGTAACATCCTTCTAAATTGGCCTTCGCCCTGGAGCCCCTCTCCAGAGAAAGTCTGCTTTGGTGGAGCACTAGGGTCTAATCTCTGTCATGAGTCTCCATACTGTGACTGATATATTGGCAATATACTTTCATCAAAAACTATATGAATATCAGACTCTTAAGTTTGGAAGCCACTCAACAGGTGGTCCTATTCCTCAACGAACACTTGGGACTGGACCTGGTGGTATACGCTTGCAATCTCAGTACTTGGGAGGCCGAGACAGGAGGATCACAAGTTCGAGACCAGCCTCAGCAACTTAGTGAGACTCTCTGCAACCTAGCGAGACCCTGTTTCACTTGATTATAGCCAAAAGGCCGAGAAGCAATGAGTGACCTTGTTTCAAAACAAAATATTAAAAGGGCTGGGGGTGTAGCTTGGAGGTAGAATGCCCTTGGGTTTAATCCCCAGTAACACACACACATACACACACACACACACACAAAGAATGCTTAGGTCCATATTTATTCTACTCCCTTGATTCTAACTCAGCAATTAACAATGACAAAAATAATTTGGATGATGGTACTATTTAATTCTCCCTATGAAATAGGGAGAATTATTACCTCAATTTTTAGGTATGAAACTAGGCATAGAAAAGCCAGGTAATCTGCCCTGGGTCATAAGGCTGATCAACTAGTGGGTGTCTCTGGGGTTCCAGCCAGGCTACCTGATCTAGGGCAGGCTCCTCATCTGCACTGCACACCTGCCTTGCTGTCCCCCCATCTCCCTTCCCAGCCCCCTCACCTGTACCAGCTAGGCCACCAATCTGCCCTTCCCCTATTGCCCATGCAGTCCTCCCACACTCTGCCTGGCTCCATCCTACACCTTCCCATGCACGCACTGCCTTGTCCGAGGGTGCCCCTGTGCCCACTCACATACAGAGTCCTCTCTTTAGGGATTTGTATGATTGTTGGTTGTTTGAAAGCAAAGAAAGCGTGCCAGAGCCCACCCTGGCTGCTTTGTGGGTCCGTAAGCCAGAACTCCTGGTGAACAGAGAGGCGCTTCTTCCTCCTGCTGCTGAGGGCCATCGGGCAGCGTGCACGTCCAGGTGTGAAAGGTGCACGTGTTCATGTGGTGGGCCACGGCCAGGCTCCGGAAGGCTGCCCAGCTCAGCTTCCTAGCTTCTCTCTGCTTACTGAGATCCTAGGGAGGATCTCTGTTTCCTTCGCACAGATGCAAAGTTCTGCTTGGGCAACCCTGCAGCCTCTTCCCAGTTGCCAGCTCTGTGCAATTTATGCAAATGAATGCATGCCTGTGGTTGTTGGCAAATGTTCACATAAAAGAAACCCCTGAGCCCAGCCATGCCTGTAATCCCAGTACTTGTGAGGCTGAGATAGGAGGATCACAGGTTCAAGGCTGTTATGGTGTAGATGGAGGTTGGAAAAGAATTTCCAAGACAAAGGGTAGAGCTACAGACAGGTTTATTTAGAGAAGCAAGAAATACATATGCAAGGGAGAATGCGGCCATCTCCAGAGCGAGAGATGCATCTGGGCATCTGGGGGTTCATGGATCCTCTCTATAGGAGACTTTTGTGAGGGGTGGGGAGGAGGAGGTGTGTGAGGAGGACAGCAGTCCAGAAGTCACGAGATGATCCAGGGTGTCTTGGTCATCTCCCGGGTCCTGATGGGGACTTCGAGGACATGTCAGACTGTTGTTTTGATTGTAACGGCTGGGCTGCGATCAGGACGTCCTGGGGTTGCAACATGACAGGGGGTGCTTGCTCATTGGGGTGCCTCTCCTTGCCACCTCCCAAGGTTAAGCAAGGTGCCACAAAGGCCAGCCATAGCAGCTTAGCAAGACCCTGTTGCAAAAAGAAGGTGGGGGGGCTGGGAGTGTAGCTCAGAAGTAGAGTACCCCCGGGTTCAATCCTAAGAAAGAAAGAAAGAAAAAAAGAAAGGAAGGAAGGAAGAAAGGAAGAAAGAAGAGAGAAAGGGAGGGAGGGAGGGAAAAGAAGAAAAGAAAACCCCGTTGAGCAGTGGCCACCTTTGTCAAGGTAGAGAAATGCTTTTATAAGGGGTTTGAGGGGAGGAAGCTCTGTTATTTGGGTCAGAAAACCCAGAACTGAGAAAATAAAAATTGCAAAACAATGACCAGCAACTTATTGAGGCCCTCTGCAACTTAGTGAGACCCTGTTTCAAAATAAAAAATAAACTAGGGGGTGTAGCTCAGAGGTAGAACGTCCCTGGGTTCAGTCCCCTGTACCACCAAAAAAATAAAGAATTGCAAAGCCAAATTTCTGAAAAGCAATTTTGCTGGCATCCCTGGACCCAAGTAGATGTTCTCTTCTAAGACCACGGGTCTCTGTGCTGCCAAGGCCACTATGTCATCCCAGTTGGGTTTGCAGGGACAGGCTGTATGGGGTGCAATGGAAGGTGAGTTGACTGAATCATCGGATCCCACCACGGACACAGCAGCAGCCTGACCTCGAGACGAGCCTCGCTCCGCCAGCGCTTACGCGGTGCCAGCCACGGCTCTGCGGGCTTTACTTTCCCCAGGATCACCCCCTTCCACAGAGAAGACGTGGAGGTAGAGAGGGTGAGTGATTTGCTCGGGGCCACGCAGCCAGCAAGCGGCCGAGCAGAGCTCTGAAGCTCCGAGCTCCAGCCTCACGCCTCATGTCTGTTCCAAGTGGTGAGCAGAAGGGTTAAAATCAGGACTCTGCTCCCTGCAGAGCAGACACCAGGTACAACATTACCAAAGCAGAGCAGGAGGAAAACAAGAACGACTGAGCCAAGCCAGATGTGGTGGTGCACGCATGTAATCCCAGTACTTGGAAGCCGAGACAGGAGAATCTCAGGTTCAAGGACAGCCTCAGCAACTTAGTGAAACCCTCATCAACTTAGTGAGACTCTGTTAAAAAAAAAAAAAAGCTACACCTTGGGGGTGTATCTCGGGGGTAGAATGCCCCTGGGTTCAGTCCTCAGTACCCCCCCAAAAAGGATGACTGAACCAGGCACCAACAGCACCCCATGTGTGCATGGAGCTTTGCACTTTCTGGAGTACTTCTTTTTTGGGGGGAGGGGACTAGGGATTGAACCCAGGGGTGTTCTACTTCTGAACTACATGCCCAGCCCTTTTTATTTTTTATTTTATTTTATTTATTTTTTGCAGTACCGGGGATTGAACCCAGGGGCATTCTACCTCCGGGCTACACCCCCAGCCCTATTGTTTTATTCTTTATTTTGAAACAGGGTCTCACTAAGTTGCGGAGGCCTCACTAAGTAGTTGAGGCTGGCCACGAACCCGGATCCTCTGGTCTCAGCCTCCCAAGTACTGGGATTACAAGCGTGCGCCATCATGCCCAGCTTATTTTTTATTTTAAAACAGGGTCTCACTAAGTTGCTGAGGGTCTTGCTAAGTTGCTGAGACTGGCTCATACCTGAAATCCTCCTGTCTCAGCCTCCCAAGTACTGGAATTATAGGTGTGTGCCACCACACCAGGCTTGGAGCACTCCTATGCGGGGTAGAGGGGATAGAAGCCTTTCTCTCGTGGCAGTACTGAGACAGGGTATGGAGCGTTCTCCACCTCCCTCAGGATTCCCCTGCTCAGATGGCCAAGAACAAAACCCCTCCAGATGGTACGGTGAAGCCGTGGAGCAGACCAGAGACTCCAGCTTGTGGCCTGCCCAGCCCGCTGGGTCTCGCTGCCTCTCTTCTGCGGTTGGGAAGGCCAGGAGCAGAAGCAGCTGCTCTCACCTGCAGTGGGCTCTCGCCTTCCCCCAGAAGCCTTTGCTGCTCAGTGCTGGGCAAGGGCAGGTTCCTGGTGGTTTAATTACTTACTTACTATATTTATTCATTTATTTGTACTGGGGATTGGACCCAGGGGTGTTCTACATACGACCTGTACCCCTAGACCTTTTTTATTTTGAAATAGGGTCTCGCTAAGTTGCTGAGACTGACCTCGAACCTGCTATACTCCTGTCTCAGCCTCTCAAATACTGGGATTACAGGTGTGCACCACCAAGCCTGGCCCTGGTGATTCAGAGTTAGACCAGAGGGGGTGGGAGGTGACGGCATTTAACCAGAAAGAGCACTCAGACTGGACAGTCAATTATATCAAAGTACCTGGATTTGAGTATTTATCCAAGAGGGACTCTATTTTTTTTTTAAATAGAAGCAACTTATGGTTTGGGGCAAATTTCATTTTCCTAGTGCTAAGTGGGAACAGGGGCTCCCTCGGCAAAGTAAACAACATACAGTTGTAAAAATAAAACAAGTTTCCCCTGTGTTCACGGGTGATTTGAGAGCGTCAGCTTCTACACACCGCACAGCATTAGCAGGCTCATCCTCAGGAGGGTAGAGAGAAGGGGCTGGGAGGTGGGAAGCAGGAGACACTGGGGTAGCTTTCTGCCCCAAAGTTTAGATGGAGGGTTTCTTTTTTTTTTTTTTTTTTTTTTTTTGCAGGACCAGGGATTGAACGCAGAGGCGTTCTACCTCCGTGCTACGCCCCCGGTCCTATTTTTTATGCTTTATTTTGAAACCGGGTCTCACGAGGTTGCGGAGGGCCTCACTAAGGAGAGAGAGAGAGAGACACAGAGAGAGACAGAGACAGAGACAGAGCGAGAGCTGAGGCT
>PVJS01051403.1:0-13991 GCA_004027185.1 Glis glis
TTTTTTTTTTTTTTTGCAGTATTAGGGATTGAACCCAGGGGCATTCTACCTCCGAGCTACACCCCCAGCCCTATTTTTTATTCTTTATTTTGGAACAGGGTCTCACTAAGTTGCAGAGGGCCTCACTAAGTAGCTGAGGCTGGCTGAGAACCTGTGATCCTCCTGTCTCAGCCTCTCAAGTACTGGGATTACATGAGTGCACAACCACGCCCGGTGAACTATTCTTGTATTTCTGAAATGTCATTTGCTTCTACCTGTCCCAAGCTAACTATTTCATCCCATCATTAAGCATTCATGGGATGTTGGTGACACTGGCCTATTCACATGCTCAGAACAATCTCACCTCAGAACAATCATCACTGTGTATTGGAAGGTGTGGGGAGGAGCACCTGTGTGGTGGTAGCTGCAAACATCAAAGTTTGAGAAATTCTATCTAACAAAGTCCTTGGAACTGTGTAACAACAGTCCATCACCTTCCTGCCTGAGGAGTTATCTGTTGAGGACCGACTCTAGTTTAAAGAGGCTAAATAATGCTATTCATCTTTATAAAGACTCACCAAGCCAGGCATGGTAGAGCGCACCTGTAATCTCAGTACTTGGGAGGCTGAAACAGGAGGATCGCAGGTTCGAGGCCAGCCTTAGCAACTTAGCAAGATCCTCAGCAACTTAGCAAGACTCTGTTTCAAAATAAAAAAATACAAAGGCCTGGGAGTGTAGCTCAAATGTAGAATGCCCATAGGTTCAGTCCTTAGTACCAAAACCAAAAAAAAAAAAAGTTTTAGATACCTTTTCAATTTCAGATGTTACAACAACCAATATAGTTAAGAGTTTATTCCAAAGAAGGCGTTTTTCATTTCCTTATCTGTGACTACAAACACAATACTTTTTTACCCTTATCAAAGTGTGAACAGATTTGTAATGCCTTTTTACCCGCCTACTGGCTGAAATAATTTAATCTTTCTCCTTTGCATGTTGATTAAAGATTACCCAGGCAGAGCCAGGCATGGTGGTGCACGCCTGTAATCCCAGTACTTGGGAGGCTGAGACAGGAAGATTGCAGGTTTGTGGCCAGCCTCAGCAACTTGTGAGACCCTCCGCAACTTAGTGAGACCATGTTTCAAAATAAAAAAGAATAATATAGGGCTGGGGATGTAGCTTGGAGGTAGAATGCCCCTGAGTTCAATCTCTAGTACTGGAAAAAAAAAAAGATTACCTATGCAGTCATTTCTGCTTCAGTCAAATCAGGATTTCTGTCACCTTCTCATTGGCGGACCATGAGAATATGAAGAGCAAAGTAAACAAACACACTGATGAAGGATAGTCATGTTTATTGTTGTAGTTTGAATGGTAACCATTTCACAAGGTAGGTTTTCTGTAATGAGTCTTTTTTTACAGCCCACAATAGTGTTGACTTCATTCAACAAATATTGTTGAGCTGTAAGCAAATTTCAGACCCTGCTAATGTGCCTGGGCACATTGAAGTTATGACACATCTTACAAAAACATAAGACAGCCAAGTGTGGTGGCACACACCTGTAATCCCAGTACTTGGGAGGCTGAGACAGGGATCGCAGGTTTGAAGCCAGCCTAGGCAACTCAGTGAGACCCTATTTCAAAATAAAAAATAGGTCTGAGGGTGAATCTCAGAGGTACAATACCCCTGAGTTCAATCCCCAGCACCACACACACACACTCCCCCAAAACAAAACAACATAAGACTTCTTGTCTACCTTCAGAGGGATTACAGTTGGTCATTTATTATCTCTAATAATAGATGGCTGTGTGTCCCTGTGTGCCAGTCCCCCCCACCAGAGACCTGGAGAAGCCTGCAATACAAAATGCCCATCTCTGACATCATAGTCTAACGTACAGCCCGTAGGGAAGATAATTACAAAGTGCATCTAGAAAGTTCCAAACAACATTATGAGAATTAGATTATAATTCAAGGACCTAAGAGAGGTCATAAATCAAAAGTGTGTCCAACACACTGCGGACGGGGAAGAGAGGCGGGGGGGCTTTCTGTAGGATGGACGGGGACTGCACAAGTGGCCTGGGGACGCCAGGCGAGAGAAGCGCTGTGTGGAAGGCACAGTGGGGAGCAAGGCCCGGGACGTCCGGTGGTACGGAGCTCTCCGGTGTAGCTGGACGAGGGGCAGGTGGTGGGAGTGGAAGGAAGGACTAGGAATGGAGTGCCTGGGCCACGTTCCGGCAGCTCAAAAGCCAGCCCAGGTGAGGAGTGTGGAGGGAGCACTGGGATTGAACCAGGGGCTTTCTACCTCCAGGCTACATCCCCAGCCCTTCTTGGTTTTTTTTTTTTTTATTTTGAAATAGGGTCTCACTAAGTTGCTGAGGCTGACCTCGAATCTGAGATCCTCCTGTCTCATTCTCCCAAGTACTGAGATTACAGGCGTGCGCCACCATGCCCGATTCTGACTTTAAGACTCAAAAAGTATATTTAAAGATTATATATAGCTGCCTTTGAATGTAATTATGACCACTGACTGGGGGGAATCAGTGCAGTGAAATTTAGGAAGAGCAACAAAGAGAAGCAGCTTAATATCCTGTTTCACCTCAGGTGGCAGAAGAGATGAAGTTTATTCTATTTTAATTTTTTGTCGTTGTTGGGTTTTTGTTTGTTTGTTTTGCAGTACTGGCAGTGGAACCCACAAGCTAGGCAAGCACTCTTCCACTGAGCTACTGCCTGTACCCAAAGTTTATTTTATCCCAAAGACATGCTTATAGACGACCAAAAATCATTTTACACATTTAGTCCTGTGGACAAAGGGCCCCATTAAACTCAGGAGTTAGACATTCGTCCCGCTTGCGTGATAGACAGATATAGTCAAGGGCCTGTTTTCGTGAGGGAGAGCTCTAAATCCTTAGAAGTGTGTGATCTACTCATTACCAACGTGAACCTGTATAGAGTTTGTCCTCACAACCACCTGGCTCTCAAATTCCACGACCTTAAAAACAGGTACCCCTTGCCGGGCGTGGTGGCGCACACTTGTAATCCCAGTACTTGGGAGGCTGACACAGGAGGATGCGGGTTCACGACCAGCCTCAGCTACTTAGTGAGACCCTGTTTCAAAATAAAGAATAAAAAAATAGGACTGGGGGTGTAGGTCGGAGGTAGAATGCCCCTGGGTTCCATCCCCAGTTCCCCCCCCACACACACACACAAAAAAAACAGGGAACCCTTTATTTTCTTGCTCTGCATCTGGGACCTCACCTGGAGGTGGCATCCTGCGTCCCAGCTGAGGTGGGCTGACGGGTGGAGGGCACCCCCACGCTATCTTGGTGGCAGTAGGATGGAGCTCCAAGGAGGCAGAGGTGACCTGACCGTCAGCCACCTTCAGGTGTCCCGCAGAGTCTCTGTTGCTCTTTTGGCCTTTTAACACTCTCACAGTGTCCCAGCTCCACCGTCCTCTCCAGACCCTTCTCTCTTACTTCCTTCACATTAAAAAGTGTGTGTGTGCTGGGTGGGGGTTCCCTGGAGCGGGTGTGCTCAGAGGCCTCTGACCTGCTCAGGAAGAGCAGCACGGATATGTTGAAACACCCTTCCCACCTCAGAAGACAGGGCCACACAAGCTCCGTGGGCTCTGAACAATCCGCGTGTTTGTGGGGGCGGCCCTTGCGCAGCAGCGCACCCCCTTGTTCTGAGCAGAGGCGGTCCCGGTTGCGCTGCGTGTCTGCAGCCCGGCCCCTGCTGCTGCTTCACGTGCTGCCATCCACACACTGAGATCCCTGCCAGGAAGTGTGACTTGTTGAGTTTGAGGGGCCATATGACCCACCTGAGCTGGGTCTTGGCACAGAAGTAAGCTTCCAGACCCCCTTTCATCAGTTTTTGAGAAACTTGGATGCAGAATTGGGAAGTAATAATTTGCCTTAGTTGAAAAGAGAAATGCATGCTGGGCATGGAGGCACACGCTTGTAATCCCAGTACTTGGGAGGCTGAGACCAGAGGATCCGGGTTCACTGCCAGCCTCAGCTACTTAGTGAGGCCCACCGCAACTTAATGAGACCCTGTTTCAAAATAAAGAATAAAAAATAGGGCTGGGATGTAGCTCAGAGGTAGAATGCCCCTGGTAGAATCCCCAGTACTGCAAAAAAAAAAAGAGAAAAGAGAAATGCAAGAAAAACCCAAATTCTTTCCAACCTGCACCCACAGCAGACCTCACATGAGACGTGCCTCCCCCTCTGAGAACCCCGGCCCTGCCCCATTCCTACCAGCACCCTCCGCAGCCGGGGTCTGTCTCTCTCCAGTTCTTCTTTTTCATACTGGGACTGAGCCTGAGGGCATTCTACCCTTGAGCTAAACCCCCAGACGTTCTTATTTTTTTATTTTGAAACATGGTCTCACGAAGTTGCTGAGGCTGGCCTCCAACCTTCAATCCTCCTGTCTCAGCCTCTCAAGTCCTGGGATTACGGGCATGTGCCACCATGTCTGGCTTGTCCAGATTTTCTTTTCTTTTCTTTTTTCTCTTTTCTCTTTTCTCTTTTCTTTTCTTTTCTTTTCTTTTCTTTTCTTTTCTTTTCTTTACCGGGGATTGAATGCAGGGGCATTCTACCTCCGTGCTACACCCCCGGCCCTATTTTTTATACTTTATTTTGAAACCGGGTCTCACGAAGTTGCGGAGGGCCTCACTAAGTAGAGAGAGAGAGAGAGAGCTGAGGCTGGCCGTGAACCCCAATCCTCCGGTCTCCGCCTCCCAAAGTACTGGGATTACAAGCGTGCGCCACCACATCCGGCTCCAGATTTTCTTAATAGCAAATAATAATTACTTGTGTTGGTTTCACTCTTTGAGACAGGCCTGCCTTCCTCCCCGTGGCCTGGTTGAGTGAGTGTCTCCTCCCAGGACTGTGGAGGTGGCAGGGTGGGCTTCATGCCCTCTGGCTGTTTGCAGGGAAGCTCTGGGCACAGAGCAGGGCCGGGCTGCCCTGTGCCCTCAGCTAGTGGGTTACGGGGAGACTCAAACCTGATTTTCCTGCCCCGGTCTGCGCTCTGGGAGAGCGGGCCATGCGGGGCACCCAGTCAAGGCAGGTGTCCAGAGGAAGGTGAGGCATGTTGGTGTGGGGGACAAGGACCCCTGCCCGTTAGCCTGAGAGGTGGGCACCTTGGCACAGGAGGAACCTTACCCTTCCTTCATGCTTGGCACTCACCCCTGTTGATGAATGAACTGGGGGGCAGCCTGCCTGGCGAGGCAGGGCCCCTTCCTCAGAGGTCCCACCCTGCATACCTGTCTGCTGGTGGCTGGCACAAGGGGGGCTTAACCGTTAGTAAATTTCTGAATCCCAAGGAACACCCACATGGCCTACAAGTCCACGTGTGGGTTTTCACTACACTGTGCTGATAACACAGAGCAGAGATACTCTGATGGTAACCGTGGCAGCTGATGTTCATGGAGTGCTTGCATTCTGAACACTGTGTTGATGTAATCTTCCCTGAGAAAGCAATCCCTGGCTTAGGCTTAGAGACTAAAGGATTGCATTTATACCAACCGACTGACCAGCCTGCCCTCAGCCTCTCCCAGGCACTGCAGGCCAGATTTCTTGCTTTCCGGGTGCTAGAGATTCAAGACGGTAAGAAGGAAAGTTACATCGTGTGCTTTTGTGCCTAGTGAGCGCTACAACCATGTGTTGAGCACGATGTATTGATTAACTCAGGACTGTGACTTACTAGCGCATACTGGTGCTGAGCACAGGGTGATGCTAGACAGGAAGCTCGGGCACAGTCGTCCCCGATCAGTAAAGCAGAGTGCAGTGTGCCGGACAAAGAGAAGGACAGGGAGCCGAAGGGAGCTGGAGGTGCAGAGAGGGAGATGGAGTCATTGAGTGGGGAAGAGCCCGAGCTCCTCTCCAGGGCGCTCCGGGGTGGAGGGATGCTGAGTGCAAGCACAGTGTGCGGGGACCTGAGCTTATGTCTGTCTCCATACCATCCGTACCCCAGGGTTAGCAGAGGCAGCATACATATTGGGTTCTCTGATGCCAACCTGGACGGTGGCACAGGCGGGTGGGGGAGAGGAGCCGGCCTGGCTGAGGAGGCCTGACTGGAGGGAAGACCCTGCGATCGGAGCAGCCTGGAGCGGAGCTTTGGGGCACAGCAGGGAGCAAGGACACAGTGGCAGGTGTCTGAGGCAGGTCTGGCTGGGGCTTTCTTGGGGTGGCGGAGCTGTTTACCCCAGCCTTCCTCTCGGGCTCACTGTCATCAGCGCAGTGAGTGTTCATTTAGACTCAGCAAGACCTGAGCCAAGGAAAACAAAGCGAGCGTTCTCTTAGCGGTTGTTTCTATTGTAAACCTCCTGGAGTGATTGTTTTTCCCAGTGCAGCTCACGATCCCTTGTGAAGAAAGACAAAGTGACTTCTAAGTGTGATTTTCAAGAGCGGCTCCATCTGTCCACTTGCTGTCTGCGACTCCCGTTCGGGCTTGGTGTTCACCACATGAACTTTGATTCCCCTTCCTCTCGGGGCAGTGTTGGAACCACGGAGGAAAACCCCCGTTCTGTGAAAATAGTCAGCCGCACAGAAGTACACGAAAGCAGGCTCTCTTTTCTGAAATGACTAAAAACTATCATTACAGACTGCCTTCTGGGAAGTTAGGATGGACGGGAGAAAATCCACGGGGCTGATTCTTTAAAGATGTTACTTTTTGAAGCCACAATTCTTTCTTTGCTCTTAAAGTAGGCTTCTGAGCTCAGGGCCTGTTGTTTATCAGTTTAACAAAGAAAAAGAGGAAAATGCAGGAAACTGGAAGCAGAAAAGTAGTTTGTTTATAAAAGTAGGGTTTAAAAGATATTTATCATAGACAATAACTACCCTTGCTTCTTTGCTCTTAAAAATTTAAGCGCTTTCAAGTCATGGCCAGTTTCAAAAACTGGAGCTCATCTTGAGGCTGGGTTTCCCACCTTCAGAAGCGCGCCTCCATGAAGGAAAAGTCGGGAACGAGGGCACTTTTGGCTGGAAAAGTACTGCCCGCCCGAGGCTGCCCGGGCTCCACGTCCCCGGGGAGAAGCTGCGCTCTGTCTAGCTGGCACGGCCTGCCCCTCGGCCCAGGCCTCCGCCTTCCTCACCTCCGCTGAGGGTGTTGAGTCTGCGTGAAGCAGAAAGTGAGACTTCGGCCTCTCTGGTGACAAGCTTCCAGAGTCTTAACACTCTGCCTGCTGCTGTGGGTGGGGCCAGCCGGTCCTGTGGAGCAGCAGAGGCCCGTCGGGCCAGGGCTCTATATTTAGGCGTGGGCACCAGGTTGCCAAGGCAAAGTAAGACACCATCGGTGTCCCTCAGAACGCTGTTGCTCTTGGAACCAGAGGCTCACGGCGTCTGTCCTCATCTTCTCACAGGCGGACCTTGTGCTGCCCCGTGGGTTAAACACTTCACGAAGGAGGCTGCTCCCCAAAGCCAAGGCCTTCATGCCGGGTGGCGCCATGCCGCCCCCCCATGACAGTCCTTCATGCTGCTAACTCCGTGCCGCCCCCCATGACAGTCCTTCATGCTGGTAGCTCCGTGCCATCCCCCGTGACAGTCCTTCATGCTGGTAGCTCCGTGCCATCCCCCGTGACAGTCCTTCATGCTGGTAGCTCCGTGCCATCCCCCGTGACAGTCCTTCATGCCAGGGTAGCTCTATGCTTCTGGGCAGGGCTGCACACCATGCCTCCTCTTTGCTGGACTGGGGGGAGCTATGCACCCTCTGTTAGCAGGACACGTCATGGAGCCTTGAATGACCCAGTGTCGTGGCCACTGCCTCATCCTCTGTAGAGCAGGTGTCGCTTAGACCACAGTGGGAAGCTGCTCCCTCCTGATCGGGCCTCCCGAGCCCACGGTCAGCCCTCCTCCACCTCTGGACTCCAGAGCGTCTCAACCTGCGAGGACAGTTCCGTGGAGCTCCCTTCCCAAGGCTCAGCGAGACGCGGCTCCCTGCGCAGACCCAGATAGGCCCTGCCCTGCCCTGCTCCAGGAGCTTCTCTGACCTTTCTTTCATTACTTCCTGCCAGGAGCCTCTCTTTTTTTTTTTTTTTTTTTGCGGTACTGGGGATTGAACCCAGGGGTGTTCTACCTCCGAGCTACACCCCCAGCCCTATTTTTTATACTTTATTTTGAAACCGGGTCTCACGAAGTTGCGGAGGGCCTCACTAAGTAGAGAGAGAGAGAGAGCTGAGGCTGGCCACGAACCTGGATCCGATCCTCCGGTCTCCGCCTCCCAAAGTACTGGGATTACAAGCGTGCACCACCACGCCCAGCCAGGAGCCTCTCTTGAGCTGGCATTCCGTTCTCTTGCTGCACATTCTTACCCCAGCTCCGTCGTCCCTCCTCTGTCCCCTGAGCATCACTTCTGCTTGGGGCCTCCTTCGAGGCCATGTTGGCATTTCTGCTGGAACATTCTATCATCGGGGCCTAGACCAGCCAGTCCCCTGCAGAACCTGAGCTGAGCCCCCAGCTGTCTGCCCGCGGTAGCCCAGGCCTTTCCCTGTGCCCACCCTGCCTGGTGTTGGCCGAATATCCCTTATCTTCCCAGTCGGTCGGCCTGGGAATTACAGGAGGAAAGGGACTCCCAGCGTTGTCATTTTCTCCCAGAGGCACCTCGCTGACACTCAAGTCCCTAAGGTGGAGCCGAGGCTGCTGTGAGTCCCAGAGCAGGTAGAGATGCGCTTGCTGGGCAAGATGGGGACGGAGCAGGCCTCAGAGCTGGTCCTTGTGTTGTCAGACTGGAGCAGGGGGCAGGGGTAGCACAGCAGCCCCGCCTGGGGCACCGGGGCAGTGAACTGTGGGCACAGCTCTTGATGTGTGAGGTGTGGGGTCCCTCTGGCGAGGGTGTGTCTCCCTCCCTCTCTTCCAGTGCGCAGGGCCGGCTGCCTTGGTTGAGCCTGGGAAGAGGAGCTGTGTTCTGAGCGTTGTTCTTAGTTCCTGACTTCCTGACAGGCTTCCAGAGCATTCAAAAACTGCCTTGGGTTCAGGATTCCTGCAAGCCTCACCCTCCTTGTCCTGATGGTTAACTGCATCAGCCCTTTTCTTTAAAAATTTCTACAGATCCCAGAAAAAAAAAATGAACCCCAAAGATTGTCCCCAGCAAGGAAAGAAGGATTCCGTATGGGCGAGGAGAGAGGGGAGAGCTCCCCACCAGACCGGCCACCAGGCTGCCCTGCGGCTCCTGGGCCGCACCTTGGTGGGTTGAGGAAGGAAGGGGCCTCACAGCGGGTGGGGGGGCAAGACCACCAAGACCACCCCTCCCCGCCAAGCCAGTCCCTGCCTGCTCAGGCAGCCTGTAGGTGGGAGAAATTTGGAAAGACTTCCGCTGGGGCCAGGGGAGCAGGACGGGAGGGAGGCTGAGAGGCTTCCAGCAGGTTCCAAATAGCTCATTAGGGACAAATTAAGTAACAAAAGAATTGTCTGTAAGGGCTGTTGCTAATGAGTACAGCCATTTGGGGCTGGCTCACTTATCACGCTGCAGACCTGGGCTGGGGAAGGGGCCACCGGCCAGCCAGGGCAGGACGGCTGGGAGCCTGGATTCGGGTGGGGTCTGCGCCTTTCTGGACTCTTTCCCTGGAAGAAACCAGAACTTATGTTTCCAGAGTGAAGTGCAGAGCTTTACTCACACCTTAGAGAGGATGTCTGTGTCTACAAAGGCCACCGCCCTCTGTTTTCAAAGTCAGCGCTCCTATGAGTGCGAGCTGAGCCAGTGGGGGGCTCCACGGGGGGCGGGCCCTCTCAGCTGGGAGTCCAGGTGTGGGCCCAGCGGCCCTGACCAGGCGGAGCCGCCCTGTCAGCCAGGGGCCAGGCCTGGCTCTGAGGACGGCCTTGCTCAGCCCACCTCCAATTCTGCAGTAGCAGGGAGAGGTGTGGAGTGAGGATTTGACGGTGTACGATCACTTCCACATCTGAAATTCTAGGACTCCAATCTCATTTACGATCAGCCTGTTGTTTCTACCTCCAAAATACAATTAAAATATGTACTGCCCACCACCCCCGATCCTGCCACTTCCTGCGTAAGTCCAATGGCTTAGGATGAACCTGGCGGCCTCTCGCTGGGCCCTCTGACCACAGCCTCCCATCCAGGCCTGGGACCTTTCCGCCCCTGCCACGGGCCTTTGCCCTGCTGCTCCCTGCACCTAGAGCCATCTCCCTGCTGTTAGACAGCATGGCTCGTCCCCCTTCAGATCTCAGCCGCAGGGTGGCCTCCACTGTGGCAAGGCGTCGCCCCGGGCCCCTTGGTGACGTCCACGCCCACCTCACTACCCCCTCACTCCAGGTCCGCTTTCCTTCCTAGTACTAAGGCCGTATCAGGGTTTCTCTTGGGTGAGTGGATTATGTGTTAGTCTCTTGTCACCTCCACAAGAATGTGGGCTTCCCAGGGGTGGGGACCTCCTGAGGGCAGGAGCCACCTCTGCCCCAATCACTGAGCAGCCAGAACCTCGCATAGCACCTGGTATACAGCAGGTGTTCAATAAATGATTGTTGAGTGGATGAGTGGTCGGGTGGATGGCTGCTTCCCCCATAAGGAGCTCTATTCTCCTTCCAGAGTCTTCGGTCCCTGCCCCACTTCCTCAAGCAACCCTGTGTGGGACAGGAAAGCGACACAAGGTCTGTGGCGTTCCCAGAGGCCTGTGGTACACAGCACAGGGGTTTGTTAGGACTGGTGATCGCTGAGGACCTGGGAGCAGGCTGGCGGTGCCACCGTTTAACAGTGACCTGTCGGATGGTTCCAGAAGAGCCTTCTGAGACCAGCACAGACTGCTGTACCGTCACCCTTTAGCCTGGTTCTCTTGGCGAGGCGTCCACTTGTGCCTCAGAAGCCATGTGGAGAGTACGTAGGGCAGGGGACCGACAGACCCGGGTTCCAGCCTCAGCTCTACCACTGACCGGCTCGAGTGGCCCTGGCCACATCATCTGCCATCTCTGAGCCTTGAGGTTTTATATTTATTATCTGTCAAAATACCACAGTGTGGCAGAGATGAATGAGAGTCACGTCTGGCTGTGACACAGAACAGGCCATTCAGAGTTCCCGTGAGTGGGTGAAGGGAACAGGCCGCCCGCGTCCCCCTGGGAGACGCAGACGGAAGGAATGTGAGCCTCGTGCTGCTCTCCGCCTGAAAAGCTTGCATCGGGCCGTTATATGAGGTTGCTCGCCCACAGCTTCCAAGGGCTCACCAAAAAATGTTAATACCAGAAGAGACGTTTCAGGTTGTGAGGTCATGTTCTCAGTGCAGATGCGCCTCCGCCAACGGTCCGTGTCTGGACCAACCCATCTAAGCGGAAGACGTCCTAAGTGGAATGTGTATTAAATCCTCCTGCCCACTGCACGTCACAGCTTAGACACTGCGAGTGTGGGATGTCTCCCTGAGACCTCATGGCCGTGATTCACCACCCTGCCCCGCGCTGGGAGAGAGGACTGGACTGCTTGTAGCTAGCGGGAAAAGACTCAGACTTGAAATTCCCAGTACCGTTTCAACTGAACACCTATCACTTTCACACCATCGTAAAGTCAAGACATTGTAGGTTGAGCCGTCGTGAGTCAGGGGCCATCAGTGGACCCCGTTCTGAGCACTTTCTCTCCAGTAACTCATTTAATTGTCAGAATAATGAAAGGAGATACGTTTTTGTCTTCATGTGTTCAGATGAGCAGACAGGCACAGGGCGATTAAGCCAGCTGCCCAAGGTCACACAGCTGGTAAGTGGCTGAGGGGGCTGTCTCAGAGATCGAGAGCTCTGCTCTGGCTTCAGAGCACGTCCGGGGAGACAGGCGTGCCCCTTAGCTAAGGAGCATGGAGTGCCGTGACTCTGTTCTGTTTAAAATACTTGGGAAGCACCGGGTGTGGTGGCGCACGCTTGTAATCCCAGTACTTTGGGAGGCGGAGACCGGAGGATCCGGGTTCACGGCCAGCCTCAGCTCTCTCTCTTCCTCTCTCTTTCTCCCTGTCTCTCTCTCTCTCTCTCTCTCTTTCTCTCTCTCTCTCTGCTTAGTGAGGCCCTCCACAACTTCGTGAGACCCGGTTTCAAAATAAAGTATAAAAAATAGGGCCGGGGGTGTAGCGCGGAGGTAGAACTCCCCTGCGTTCAATCCCT
Source organism: Glis glis (assembly GCA_004027185.1). Taxonomy (NCBI): domain Eukaryota; kingdom Metazoa; phylum Chordata; class Mammalia; order Rodentia; family Gliridae; genus Glis; species Glis glis. The sequence goes on from PVJS01051403.1 coordinate 12,052, forward strand.
AGTACCGCAAAAATAAATAAATAAATAAATAAATAAATAAATAAATAATAAATATAAAATACTTGGGAAATAAGACGTCTACATAAAATGGTGGGGGCATGGTTGTGGTTCTCAGAGAGTGAGATGGGGCCCCCTTCAGGGCTGTCCACCCTCTGTCCTCTTGCCTATTTTGACAAGGACACAGTATTTCTCTTATTATATTTTTTGGCAGTTACAATAAATATGTAATCTGTGAGCCCCGTCCCCCCTTTTTAGCTATTATTTCTTCTGCTGTTAAATTTTTTTGTGTGTGGTGCTGGGGATTGAACTCAGGGACATTCTACCTCTTAAGCTACACCCCCCAGCCCTATTTTATTTTTTATTTAGAAACAGAGTCTCGCTAAGTTGCTGAGGGCCTCACTGAGTTGCTAAGGCTGACCATGAACCTGTGATCCTCCTGTCTCAACCTCCCAAGTACTGGGATTATAGGCGTGTGCCACCACGCCCAGCTTCTGCTGAATTTTTAAAAATCAAATTTATTGAGGTAGAATGTAAATACAATAAAATATATGTAAAAGTGCATTTCCATAAGTTTGGACAAACTGACACATCTGTGTAACCACTGCCACATTAAAAATATAGAAGAGTCCCATCACCCCAAAAGATAGTGGTTCCCCAGGCGCCTGTCAGAGTCCACTCAACCACCACCCGCCCCAGGCAACCGGGGACCTGCTTTCTGTTAGCACAGGGAGATTGGTATTTTCTAGAATTCCATACACGTGGAATCATACAGCTCTTTTCTCTGGCTGCTTTTCTCAGCATAATCCTTTGGAGATTCGCCCAGGTTGCTGCCTGTGGTGGTTACGTGTCCCTTTTCATGGCTGAGTACTGTCCCATTTTATGAATAGATGATCGGTGTTACTCATTCCCCTACGGAGGAGTACTTGTGTTGTCTCCAGTTTGGGGCTTGTCTTAGCCTGTTTTCTGTTGCTGTAACTAACTACCTGAGACCAGGTAATTTATGAAGAATAGAGGTCTATTTAGTCCACGGTTGCATCTAGTGAGGGGCTTCCAGTACTTGAAGCGGGCGGGCAGTTCCACTTTAGCCATTAGAGTGGGACACAGTGGTACCTCACTGTGGGTTTTTTACAGTTCTCTAAATGGAATGGATGTTGAACATCATTTCATGTAGTATTTGCCATCTGTTTTTCTTCTTTTATGACATTCCTTTCAAGTTTTTTGCTCACTGGGTGTGGTAGTGCATGCCTGTAATCCTAGTACTTGGGAGGCTGAGACAGGAGAATAGCAGGTTTGAGGACAGCCTCCGCAATTTGGCAAGACTCTCAGCAACCTACTGAGATCCGATTTCAAAACAAAAATTAAAGAAAAGTCATGGGGTGTAGCTTGGAGGTAGAATGCTTCTTGGTTCAATCCCTAGAATCACACACACACACACACACACACACACACACACACACACACACACACACACACAAATTAATTAAATAAAATAATTTTGAGAGAGGGTGTCGCCAAGCTTGACCCTGTCTTGAACTTGCAGTCCTCTTGCCTTAGCCTCCCTAGTTGCTGGGATTACAGGTGTGCGCCACCATGCCCAGATCATTTTCTTAATTTTTTTTGTTGTTGTTTTTATTTTTTGTTTTTGTGGTACTAGGGATTGAACCCAGGGGTATTCTACCACTGAGCTATACCCTCAGCCCTATTTTATTTTATTTTATTTTATTTTATTTATTTTTTTTTATTTTAACGTGCTTTTATTGGTGCATTGGAGTCTTACATTGCAATGAATATCTATTTGATGTTAACATATATGCACACAGCTCTTGGTGCCCCCCCCGCCTCCCCCCACCCGTATGAAGTACCAAGAATGATGTTGGTATATTTTCACATGTACATGTTATTTATGATAGTAATTCCATTGATTCCCTTCTTTCTTGCCC
>PVJS01051404.1:0-13989 GCA_004027185.1 Glis glis
ATCCCTGGTACCGTAAAAAAAAAAAAAAAGAAAAAAGAAATATACCACGTTAGTTGGGTGTGGTGGTGCACCTCTGTAATCCCAGTACTTGGGAGGCTGTGACAGGAGGATCACAGATTGGAGACCAACCCCAATAGCTTAGCAAGACCTTCAGCAACTTAGTGAGATGCTATTTCAAATATAAAATAATAAAAAGGGTTGGGGGGTGTTGCTTGAAGGCAGAACACCCTGGGTTCAATCCATATATATATATTTTTTTAATATATATATATTATTAATATATATATATATTTAATTCAGGTAAAATATGATGAGACTCACCTAAATGGGTTTTGCCAATAAGACTCTTCTCTAATAAAATATCATACAAGCAGGGCGTGGTGGCGCACACTTGTAATCCCAGTACTTGGGAGGCTGAGACTGGAGGATCCGGGTTCGCGGGGCCAGCCTCAGCTACTTAGTGAGGCCCTCCGCAACTTAGTGAGACCCTGTTTCAAAATAAACAATAAAAAATAAGGTTGGGGGTGTAGCCCGGAGGTAGAATGCCCCTGGGTTCAAACCCCAGTACTGCCAAAAAAAAAATATCATTCAAAAAATTTACAGTTGAAAGAGTCTCGTGGCTTACCCCAGTCTCCTTTCCCCTGCCTCTGATTTTCATTCTCTAGCTCGCTCTTCTGGTGTTTGCCTCCATGTTCCCAACTGATATGCTCACCTGCTGTTTGGATATTTCTGCTAGCTGTCATCACTGGACTTCCTGTTATGGACAGCACGGGTTTATTCCATGCCCCCAACCTGCCCCACTCCTCTGCTACGTCTTTCTCTCCTCATCCTGTCAGTCAGTGTGTTAACAGTATTCAGTTAGGTTAAAGGCTTTATCTCTCCTCTCAGTATGTTCAAACACATCACAGACTAGGTACACTTTGTCTTCTTTGTGCCATCCTTCCTGGTACCCTTGAGCCCTCACTCCTCTCTGGAGTGCTTGCTCTCTGAGACTGCTTTCAGAAAGCCATTGTCATCCCCAGCTCTCCCTGCACCACCAGCGGGAAGGCCTTTCTCCCCTTTCCAGGGCCAGGGCTAGAGGACCTGTTTTCTGGACTGCCCTCCCTCCCTCCATTTGGTGGGCACATTCTCCAGTAGACTCCTGAGGTTACATGGGAGATAAAAATTTTAAGACTTTGCATAACCAAAAATGTCTTCATTCTCCTGTTGTATTTGACTGGTTGTTTGCCTGGTGTAGAATTGTATGTACAAAAATAACATTTAACGAATTTCTGTTTGTTTTTCGTCGTATTGGGGATTAAACCCAGGAGTGTTCTACCTCAAAGGTACACCCCCAGGCTTTTTTTATTTTTTGTTTTGAAACAGTCTTGCTAGGTTGCTAAGGGTTTTGTAAGTTGCTGAGGCTGGCCGCAAACCTGCATCCTCCTGTCTCAACCTCCCAAGTACTGGGATTATAGGCGTGCACCAACATGCTCAGCTAATATTCAATAAATTTTGAAGGCACTGCTCCATATAGTCTCCTAGTTTTCTGTGTTGCTATCACAAAAGGCTCTTAGTGTTCTAGTGACTGGTCCTGTGTAGTGATCTGTGAGTTCTCTCTAAAGCTTATAGAAGCTTCTCTGTCTCCAGTTTTCTAACTTTCGTCCGGATGTGCGTTGGTGTGGGTCTTTGTTCACCCAGTACTGAGTGCCTGCTGAGTATTTTCAGCGTAGAGACTCAGGTCTTCCCCTTCTGGGACACTTCTTGTATTATTCTTTTGGTGGTTCCTGCCTCTCTGTTTTCTCTGTTCTCTTTTTGGAAGTCCTTTTATTTGGATATTTAATTTTCTGGATTTATTTTCTACTTATTTTCTCATAGGTTCTCTATCGGTGTTATTTGTTTGTTTCTAGTTTCTGGAATATTTCCTCAACCACATCCAGGTGTGCGTTGAGGTGAGGATAATGAAGCCCAAGTTTTGAGTGCAAAACTTAAGAGAGCACCATAAAACCTAGTAATAAAAAAATAGTAGTTTAACACAATAATTTTAAAAATCAAAATTGGTGTAAAAATCTGTCAAACAAAATACAAAATTTTAAATAAAGACAAGATTTGATCCTGCACTTATAGATCTTACCTTGCCTACCTCCCCCAAATCCCAGCCTGGCAATATCATAATATCATTCAGTATTTCCATTACATTTTTAACATTTCTACTCTCAATTCTATAGGTAGGATAAAACCATTTTTATAGATAAAAGTTATTTTATACACAGTCTTGCTTTTTAATAACCTCTTCTTGTTTTATGGACTTATCTTTTATTTCTGTGATGACTAACATTATGCATATATTTACATGATTTTTTGTTCACTCCATATCTTTGTGGTGCACTGAGTTCTGCACTGTTTTTTCTCTGCCCGTCAGTGGGAGTGTTTCCTCAGTGTCTGGTGGTCAGTACTGCCCCATTCACATTTAAGAGTGATGCACTAAAAAGCTGACTGTATGCTCATAGGTGCTCATCAGCTGGGCTGTGTCTTTTGGGGGGTTTCTGACTGTGTCTCCAGGTGTTTTATCCTAGGCTGTTCAGTTTCCAAGGAGACAGTTCTTTCACCTGGGTGGGAGGTACAAGCTATCAGTACCAAATGCAGATAGCTCTCTTCTCAGTATAGGACTATAGCGCTCAGCTGAGCCCAGGCTCCCTGACGTCTGAGTTTCCCTGCATTACCTTCCTAATGCTGAGCTTCTGGGAATCTTCCAGGAGAGGAAGAGGCAGTTGCTGAGTGGAGAGGGTACTGGGGAGTCTATCTTCTTCAGTTGCAAATTTCAACCAGTCCTCTTGTTTTGAGTTCCATGTGCATCCACATTCAGAACCATCTGGTACTTTCAGATCCTAGACTTCTGTACTCCTAAGAATGAGTTCATCTGTATCTAGGTTTTCCTCATGAGTGGCTGTTTTAAACATTTTCTTATTTATTTTTTAATCATTGTCATGTTTGGTAAGTAATTTATCACTTATCCAATGACTATGGCTTCCATTTTAAAAATACCAAACTACTGTCTAATCTCTGATTCTCTGTTCTTATGGGTGTATGCCTTTTTAAACCTCTGTTTCATCATTTTAGTGGACAATGAGAAGGGAGCAATGTAAAAATTATCATTTTCCCATTTAAACAAGATAAAGTGGAGCTCCTCTACAAACTTAATCTGCACTGTAAATGGCCTGTGGTAAAACTCATTGAGCTCAAGATAGGACTTTGTTTCAGATTGTGCCTAGAAAGTTTTGTTATTGTTGTTGTTTTTAGATTACTGTATAATCACCGTGGGGAAGTGCATTAGCTTTTCATTACTGTGACAAAGTGCCTGAGAGATTCAACTTAAAGGGAAGAAAGATTTATATTGTCCCACAGTTTCAGAGGTTTCAGGACATCATTGCTTGGCCCCATTGCTATAGAAGAGATTTGTGGTGAGGTTGAACATCGTGGCCCAAAGCACATGGTGGAGCAGGATCACTCTCCTCACAGTGGTCAGGAAAAGAGAGAGAGAGAGAGAGAGAGAGAGAGAGAGAGAGAAAGAGAGAGAGCGAGCACGCAAGCACATTTCATGGCACAGGTACTAGAAGTGAATTGGAGTGGGTTCTCATCTTTCATCAAAGCCAGCTTTTGTACTCTCCATTAGCACACCAAAAGAAAGATAGCATTCTTTAATTGTATGTACCATTCTTGAAAGCAGTGTTATATACTGATCAACATACCCATTTGCTAGGCTCTTGTTGTCATAGATGACTTCAGGCATCCAGGCATGGTGGTGAGCACCTGTCACCCCAGCACTTGGGAAGTGAAGACAGGAGAAGTGCAGATTCAAGGCCATCATGTGGTAATTTAGTGAGCGAGACCCTCTTTCAAAATAAAATAATGCTGGGGGTGTAGCTCAGAATTATCCCCCCACACACTGGGTTCAATCCCCAGTAAAACACACACACACACACACACACACACACACACCTACACACAGGCAAAATCTCAGCTGTTTCCTTTATGTCATCAACAACATAAACTTTCTAAATTCCAATCCTGATAGGTTTTTATGATATTTTAGGTGGACTAACTGCATATATATTTTGTGTAGTTGTGCTTGACAAATGTCTATTTCTTTTACAGATGTCTGTGATAATGATATTGATGTTTCTGGTGGCATGGTCCCCGTATTCCATTGTGTGCTTATGGGCTTCTTTTGGTGACCCAAAGAAGATTCCACCTTCAATGGCTATTATAGCTCCACTGTTTGCAAAATCTTCTACATTCTACAATCCCTGTATTTATGTGGTTGCTAATAAAAAGTAAGCAATTTTCTAAAATGATTCTGAATTAAAAATCTGACACAGAAAGAATGGTAAAAATACAGTGGATAAGCTAGGCCTGTTGGTGCACGCCTGGAATCCCAGCTATTCAGGAGTCTCAGGCAGGAGGATCGCAAGTTCAAGTCCAGCTTGGGTAATTTAGTGAGACCATATCTCAAAATAAAAATTTTAAAAAGGGGCTGGGGATATAACTCAGTGGTTGAGTGCCCTGGGTTCAATCCCTAGTAAAACACACACACACACACACACACACACACACTCACACACACACACACACACACACACACACACACACACACACACACGTGGATAGTGTTTTAACTTCAACCTAGTATAAAGTTGTTTGGTTCATGCAACCAATGCAGCATCTAAGACCTTAAATATCTAGAGTCCCGGTTTTGTGACATACTCTTCCCACATGGTGGCAGAGATGATCTTGGGCAATACAAGACTTGGGTTCTATCAGCCAAGTATTCCCAGAGGCAAGTTTCATCTCAGATGTCTCTGAGGCAGAAAAGTCCCTGGTTAGTCATTGGTTAGCTTGGTTCTAATTTTTACCCATCCTAAATATATGATTTCTATTACCAGAAAATCAACAAGGTGATGTTGGGCTCTCTTAGTGAGTTGTATGGCTATATATTTACTAGACAGAAGATATATTCAAATGCAAGAGAAAAAAATCCCATGCTAAAATAAAGGACTTCAGGAGTAGGTAGTCTTTAGGAAATAGAGAATTATCCCCCCCCCTTTTTAACTCTCAGCAAAGAATTCCTTTCCTTTTTCCTCAGCAAAGTTTATTTTGTTTCCTGTTACTGATGGAAGATGAACCAATCCACTGTGCTTAAATATTTGGCCAGAAAAATCTCAGTAGAGGTCAGGTAATTTGATCATGGAGCTACAATGCTTCTTCTATTAAACACATGTATTTCTGCATGGGTTCAGGAGAATAGTTATCGCTGCAGGTATGGGATGGAACATACACTTTTTTTTTTTTGAGGTACCAGGGATTGAACCCAGGGGCGTTCTACCTCCGCACTATACCCCCGGCCCTATTTTTTTTATACTTTATTTTGAAACCGGGTCTCACAAAGTTGCGGAGGGCCTCACTAAGGAGAGAGAGAGAGAGAGAGAGAGAGAGAGAGAGAGAGAAAGAGCTGAGGCTGGCCGCAAACCGGGATCCTCCGGTCTCTGCCTCCCAAAGTACTGGGATTACAAGCGTGCGCCACCACGCCTGGCTGGAACATACACATTTTAAGACCAAACAGATCACATGAGAAGAATAAAGAACACCTTTAAATTTAGAGTCCGCTGTAGTTCTTTTGGAAAGGTCAGTCATTCTCAAGGCCCCCCTCCCCCAGAGTCAACTGGCCTTTGATCAGAAGAACAGATAAATGAAACACGCATCCTTAGTTCAAATAAATAACTCATTGCACTTGACATTTGAAGTGTCATTTTAAACATACATGATTATTGATTTTATTAAATGTCTTCAATGTTTACAATAAATGGTGCAAAATTTGTCTTTAATTATACCATATACCATACATGTTTATAAAGGCTTTTAATGGTAGATGTTAGAGTTTTAAGCAGAAATTTATTTAGAAATGCCAATTGGCAGTAGTTGCACCTTAGCCATCTTTGAAAATACTTTAACAGTTCCATGTCATTTATAGGATAATGCCAGATTTCCCCCTTTTTATTGTAGGTTTCGGAAGGCAATGTTTGCCATGTTCAAATGTCAGGCTCACCAAGCAATGCCGGTGACAAGTACTTTACCAATGGATGTGTCTCAAAGTCCACTGGCTCCTGGAAGGAGGATCTGAAATAAGAAAAGTACTACAATACTCACTATCACAGCATTGTAGTTGTTCTTTTGCAATATCTTAATACCTATAGATCAAGTGCTGACATAGATTTTTGTCCTATTAGACTAAGTTTTGTATGTTCAGCTCAGTTCTGTTCATGCATTGGCTGCTGTAGTGCATGTCCCTCTATTTCCTGATGTTTAAACCTGTTGCTTATCTCCTTTGATGAATCTAGGCTCCTGAGACTGAGGTCCTGTCCCTTTTTGTCCTCCTTACCCTGGCATTCATTACGCTGTATTGATGTCCTATAATTTTCCTGAGTCCTCCATTAGAATAAATTACTACTACTAATTTATAATCCTCAATAAATAATTACTGAAATAAGTTATTGGGTGTTCCCAGCCAGAATAGAAAACATTTTTAATGTTTCAAAAATTAAAAATCAATCATTAACTTATGTTATTTAACAAAAACAATCAAATGAACAAACATTATTGCATTTAAATTATGTCAGTCAATGCACATATTGTATATAGCAATATGATTTTTATGCATTTTGTCATGTATTATGTAATTTTAATTACCATTTTTTCTATGTATGTATTTCCATGTATTTGCCACTATAATTAAGTTCAATCAGACTGGGAATTTTTGTGTGTTTGTTCTTTGACGTATCCTTAGCACATGAGCCCATTTTGTCTGGAACTCAATAAATATTTGTTGAATGTTTAATGAAATTGTAGAGTCATAAATTTGTCATTTTAAATGAGTATTAAGCATAGCACAATATACCATTGTTTAAATAGTGGGCATCTAAATTGCTTCCAATTTTTACTTTTATAGATGTGCAATTGGGAACATTTTTGTCCAATTACCTATTTCTTTGGGAGAGGTTATTCTATTTGAGTGTTTGTTCAGGTTAGAATTATTGGGTATAAATATAAAAATGATATTGTTGCTGTTGGCTTGCTTTCTGGAAAGAGAAAACTAATTTACACTGCATTGGTGGTGTGTAGGTGCACTTTGCACCTTATGTGCCAGATAACAGTGCTGCATCGTTACAGGTGTAAACTATGGCTTATATACTATAACTTAAATTCATTTTATCTCACATTTCTTTAAGTGCTAATGAGGTAGTTTATCCTTGCATATTGTATTTTCTTATTTCTATTTTTCATTTTATAAATTGTCTCTTTTAGTACATAGAAAGTAAAATTTGGGTATTAGTTTTATATATACAGTTTTCTATGTATACAGAATGATAATCTGCTATAACAATCTCCTGGTTCTGCCAGCTATGGTGGCATGCACCTATAATTCTAATTATTCAGAAGGCTGAGGCGGGATGATTACTGTGGGCACTGTGAGGTCTGACGGAGAGGCCTGGCCAGAGGAGGGTAAGAACAAAAGAACTCCACCAGTGGCGGGAAAGTGGCTCTAAGTATCCCCCTGACCCCAGCCTCATAAATCTACCTGTCCTGGCCCCGTCAAGACCACCAATAAGAGAAGTCCACGACTGCCTTGCTCTCCCTCCCTCCTAATGCCCCATAAAAGGCCCCTAGTCCATAAGGAAGGGGGCTTTTTCTGATTCTCGTGGGCTCTCTCCCCGGTCAGTTCCCCCTCCCAGGCTTCACTCCATTAAAGAGCCTGTTCTGGTCTGTAGAGCTGTGTATTTTTCCTTCCTTTATCCCTATGTTATTCTAATAATTACAAGTTCAAGGCCAGCATGGAAAGCTTAGAGACCCTATCTTAGAATAAAAATTTTAAAAGGGCGGGGGGTGTAGCTCAGTGGTAAAGGAGAGCAAGGATCTGGGTTCAATCCCCAGTATGGCAAAAACAATAAGAAACCAATCTCTTAGTTTATCTCCCTACTTTCTCCACTGCAATCAACACATTAACTTTATAACTAATTTTTTAAAACGCAAATTTCCCATCGCAAAATCTTTAGTTCAAAAACTTTTGACCTCTGGGCATGGTGGTGCATGCTTGTAATCCCAGTACTGGGGAGGCTGAGACAGGAGGATCACAGGTTGGAGACCAGCTTCAGCAACAAGAGGCCCTCTGTAACTTGGTGAGACCCTGTTTCAAAATAAACAATAAAATAGGCTGGGGGTGTAGCTCAGAGGTATATTGGGTTCAATCCCTAGTACCACAAACAAAACAAAAAAAACCTTTTGACTCAGGTAGATTTTCAAGACCCTCTTTAACATGGTCCCAAAGGGACTTTCCAGCTTTTTGTCTTTCTCCAATGGCCAAAGTAAAATGTCTGGTGTTCCCAGTGAGCTCTGAAGGATTTGTGCTCCTTAATTATCCTGTCCTCTATGGCTGAGCCATTTACAGAGAAACACAGTGAAGGTCTGTACCCAAAGTCACAGAGCCATTAAATGGCTGGGGTAGCATTTGTTATAGTATCTGGAAAATTGATTTTGAGCTCCAATTTGCGATGCTTTGAACTAATTTCCAGCAATAAGCAAAGGGTTAACTTTGCCTTAAGCAGAAAGGATTTCAACAGTGTGCTAACATTTTAGAACTGCCTTAATCAATTAACTTGTTTATATAATAAGATTAGGAAGAACTTTAAGTTATAATGTTTATATAATAAGATTAGGAAGACTTTAGTTACATAGCTCTCTCTAGCCTCTTAGTTTACTAATTTGATATTTTATCTTTAAACAGCTTTCTATGCTCAATTTAGTATGTCTTTCTATGTAGGCTCTCCATAACATCCATGAGATTAATAATTCAAAAATTATTTGGTAACTTGGTGATCAGAACTCTATCTGTTCCCCACTATTGTGCTAAAAAACTCAGAGCTGCCAGCTACTCCTGCATCTCCAGCACTGGGACCCTGGGGTTGTTCCTATATCCCTTCCTCTTTTTCATTCCCCCACATCTAATCAAGCACTTCTCCCTCCCTGTTGCTTCCTGAAGCTGCATTATCCTAACTATGATCAGCACAGCCATCAAATGTACAGCCTCATGGTTGTTCTCCTGGACCATAACCACCGCCATCCACCTGAGGACTCCTCCTCCCTTCTTGCTTGCTCTGTCTAAACCTTTCTTCCATTCAGTGGCCATGAAATTCTACCTAATATGATGATTTGATGCACCACTCCCAGGCCTAACTTTACTGCTTCCGTTGCTATGGGCTGAGTGTAAGTTCTTTCATAGGGAATCTAAGGCCCTTTCTCCATAACCTCATTGTGCCTTGCCGCTCCATCTTTATCTTTCTCCCTCTTTTAAAACTCCTTGCCTCAGAATCTTAGGCCTGAACAACAGAAAGTGCTTCCAGTTCTCTGAAGACAGCATGCTGTTTCTTGCTTCTAGCCTGTTACAGTTTGGATTTAAAATGTCTCCCAGGCCTCATGAGCTGGAGGCAGCCATGTTGGAGTTGGGGCTTGGTTGCTGGGGAGGGGGGCTCTGGGGTCATGGCCAGGGACAGTGTTTCCCCAGGCTGGCTGCCGCCGCCTGCTCTCTTCTCTCTCCTGCTGCCATGAATTGACCCAAGCTCTCACCCCTCCCTCTCTGTTTCCTGCCATCAAGCCCTAAGGACTGATAGCACTGGCTCCTGCTTGGCAGCCAGCATAATATAGATATGGATTGAAATCTCCAGATCCATAAGCAAATACATCTTCCTTCCTCTAAGTTGTGCATGTCAGGTGCTTGGTGAGAACGCTGACTGGAACACCCCGCTTTGTTCCTGGGGTTGCCTCTGCTTGCGATGCCTTCTCCTGATCTTCTCATAACACACTGACATGCATCCTGTAAGAGGCGGCTCAGGTGCTGCCCTCCACAGGAAGCCTTGCCTGACCAGCACAGGCTGGGTGTGATGGCTCTTGGCTTCCTCATCACTCTGCCTCTCTATCATGTGAGTTCTTTGGGTACAGTGACCATGCTTACTCATCTTTGTACCCCTGATACTTACTTAGTTCAGTGCTTGGAACAGAGTAAGCACTCAGCAAACATTTGATGGGACAAATGAATTTTGCAGAATCTGAGAAGCTCCAGTGTTTTCATTGAGCAAAGTTTTTTGGACTCTGTTGTTTCTATATGAGTTCTATTAGTTTTTAACAATATTTCCTATATTAGTCTTGTTTTTATAGAATTGATTATTTTCTTTTTTCAAAGTTTTTGGTTTAAAGATGATGGAAAGAAACATAATATGAAGATTAAATCCTTGATCGTCCCCTTGGATTTTTCATTTTGTGTGTGGAAATAGTCTTTAAGTTAAATTAAAATTTTATTTTCTTCTGGAGCCTAACATTGCTAAAAGATATGAAAATTGATCTTCAAATATAGTTCTGGTGCCCCAAATTTGGGAAACTAGCTTGGAATAAAATCCTTTTTTTCCCTTTTTTTTTTTGTGGTACTGGGGATTGAACCCAGGGATGTTCCACCACATGAGATGCAACCTCAGTCCTTTTTATTTTTTATTTTGAGACAGAGCCTAAGTTGCCAAGTCTGGCCTCAAACTTGTGATCCTCCTGTATCAGCCTCCTGCGTCACTGGGATTACAGGCATGCTCACTGCTTAAAATATATTCTTGTTCAGAAATAACTGTCTGCATTAAAAATAAACACACCGGATAAACCTTATTATCCACGCTGAGATGATCTGGAAGAGTCTCAGGTCACATGTCACATGCCCACCAGAGTCATAGTCCTGACACATCAGGGGTGGATTGAAGAGCTTTTTCTTTTTTTTTTTTTGCGGTACTGGGGATTGAACCCAGGGGCATTCTACCTCCAAGCCACACCCCCAGCCCTATTTTTTATCCTTTATTTTGAAACCGGGTCTCATGAAGTTGCAGAGGGCCTCACTAAGTAGCTGAGGCTGGCCGCGAACCCAGATCCTCTGGTCTCCACCTCCCAAGTACTGGGATTACAAGCGTGTGCCACCACGCCCGGCTTGAAGAATTTATTTAAAAAAAAATCTATGACTTGGACCTGGTTTACTTTGCTTTTGGAAATAACCGGTATGTTTCAACTTTGATAACTCTATTCTAAATCAGTTTTATGCCATTTGCTTCTATCTTTGAAACTAAAATTTTCAAAACAATATTATGCATGCTGGTAAAAAGCAAATGCAAAAAATAAAACTTACAATGCACATGTAAATAAGTATAGAATTTTCTAGCTTCTGCCAAGACACTGCATTCTTTAAAAATTTTTTTCTTTTCTTTTCTTTTTTTTAGTGGACTGGGGATAGGACTCAGGGTCTCCCACATGCTAGGCAAACACTCTACCGCTGAGTTATACCCCAGCCCAACATTGAATTCTTTTTAACATTAAGTATATTTTTAAGGTGTAGTGACAATTATATTGATAGGAAAGGAACTTAATAGGTGTTTCCTTACAAATGTAAATATGGGCAACAATTGAAATTGCCCTGACTGTTCTGATTTTCATTTTCCTTAGAATGTGGTACTTTGCTGAAACTATATTCAAAGGCTGGGTCAGCTGATCCCCTCCAAGATACACTTGAAGGTTAAGTAACTACAGATCTCGGCTAATCCCACGTAATCTGCTGTTACTACATGACTGCTTGCAGTCCTGGCACACCCGTTTCTGAATGCGTAGGATTTGGTTTTTACCTTTTGTTCAAATAGCCTCTGAAAGGAGCCATGCTTTTCTTTGCACATCTGTGCCTCGTGCTTAGCTTTTGGGGAGGAGTGAGCTGCTCGTGTCCTTCTCAGTGCACCTGTGATTACCACGGCAGGAACGAAGGCTCAGGATCCAGGTACGCGCCCCTCCTTGCTGCTAAGTGTTCTAACTCTTCCAGCAAAAAGGACCCAATGAGTCAGCCTTATTTTGAAAGCAAATGATTTGATTATCAGAAATCAGAAATCAGAGAAGATTCAATGTGTATACACTTGTTTAATTGTGTTAATACTTATCACCCACTGCTTTCTTATTTTTGTTTTGAGCAGTATAACTCTCAAAAAGCCTCACAAATTATCTAAAATTCCCTAATATACTTTGTGTTACTAAAATATTCGTTACACTCATATTTAAAAAGTGTCCCTTTCAGGAGGAGGGGCCATTTAAATGTGTATGGGTAGCTCAGGTCTTGATGATAGAGAGTGAGAGGGGAGGGCAGGGCTGGGTGGGCTGGGTCCCCATCATTTGCTGTCAGGGTTTCCCATTTTATCTGAGATTATTCACTCTAACAACTGTATAGAAGGAAGGAAGATCACAAGAGTGAAGGTAGAGAGGCTCATAATTAGAATTTTTCATTTTAACTAAAGGAATTTATACAGTAAAAACTTGAAAAATATTGTCTGTTGCAGACCGTAGGGCCTCACAGGAATGATTTAAGCTGTAGGTTGCTGTTACATCCACCTGTGTAGTAAGAAGAGTAACTTGTTTATTTTTAGATAAAAGTTAAATGCAAGCCGGGCGTGGTGGCGCACGCTTGTAATCCCAGTACTTGGGAGGTGGAAACCGGAGGATCTGGGTCCGTCACCAGCCTCAGCTACTTAGTGAGGCCCTCTGCAACTTCGTGAGACCCGGTTTCAAAATAAAGGATAACAAATAGGGCCGGAGGTGTAGCTTGGAGGTAGAACGCCCCTGGGTTCAATCCCCGGTACCGCAAAAAAAAAAAAAAGAAAAGTTAAATGCAAAGCAGAACTCTTATTGGCTAAACACAGTAGACCCCCATCCCTTTTTGGAAAGGGTATTTAATAACAAAATCAGATTACTTGTGACTTGGTTGAAGTAAAGAGTGAGTCTTTTAATTTGTTAAAAGAATAACACAACTTTAATCAAATAATAGTCATTAAAACATATTTGTGAGTAGTTTGTCTTGCTATTATATAAGCTTTACTTAACCAATTCTTGGCATCTTTTTGAAATAGTCACTGGGTGATTAAAGACAATGAGAAGAACACAAATTAAACACCTCTTTGCCCAGGGATGTGCAATAATGACAGGCTGAGGTACTTTTTGTTGTTGTTTCATTGGTGCATTATAACTATACATAATAGTGGGATTCATTGTTACATATTTGAACATCACATAACATAATTTGGCCAATTTCATTCCCCATTACCTCCCCTGTCCCTTCTCCCTCCCTCCCCTGGTTCCCTTCCTCTACTCTACTGGTCTCCTTTCTATTTTCATGAGCCCCTCCTCCCACTTTTTCCAAATAGAGCTAGGAGTATAGCTCAGAGGCAAAACACTCCTGGGTTCAATCCCCAGTAACACACACACACACACACACACACACACACACACACACACACACTCAAAGAGTAAGAGGTATCCCCACAGAAACTCAATGGTCTGTAAAGTCTTCCCCTAAAGTTACAGAAAGGAGATGATGCTATCAGGACATGGCAGTTTCAGGTTGCTTACCTCTGTTTATGTTATGTGCTGGCTTTTAAAAGAAACTGATTTAAAGCTGGGCATTGTGATGCATGCATGCCTGTAATCCCAGTACTTGGGAGGCTGAGACAGGAGAATCACAAGTTTGAGGCCAGCCTCAGCAATTTAGCAAGACCCTGTTTCAAAATAAAAACTAAAAAGGGATGAGGGTATATCTCAAAGTAGAATGCCCCTGGATTCAATGCACAGTATCAAAACAACAACAACAATAAAAAACTGATTTAATGTGGTATGTTTTACTGAGTGGCATTTTAGTGTTATGATTTGCTAAATGTATAGTGTGTCCTAGTTTAGATGACATTTGCAAAACTGTTCATTTGTTCACTTTCAGCAATTCAGGTAAGTAAGTATATTATGGGAGATAAATAGGTCTTTTTTCAGGTTAAAAAGAATCCAAATTCTGATTTCTCACAATATAAACCCACACATGGGACAGGCTTTTTTTTTTTTTTTTTTTTTTTTTTT
>PVJS01051405.1:0-13989 GCA_004027185.1 Glis glis
AAAAAAAAAAAAAAAAAAAAAAAAAAAAAAAAAAAAAAAAGAAGGGCAGCACTGAGCCCTGGCAGGCCCCTCTCTGGGCCCCAGGTGCTACAGTGCCCACGCCCAGCCGTATCTAGCTCCCTTAGGGGAGGGAAGGAGGACACCAACCCCTGGGGAGTGGGCCGTGATGTCAGGGGTGTCCTTCTCTGCTCTTTTGGGCCCCTCCATTTGCCTAAACACCATCCTTCAGCTCTCCAAGTAGGAAGATGACCCTGGCTGGCCAAGTCAATAGAAGGACAGATTGGCTAAGGGATACGACCAGCCAATCACAGTCAATCCCAGCTCAGTTCAAATCAGAGGGGTTGTAATCTAGAGCCACCAGCACCCACCCTGTTGTCAATAGGAAAGGGCATGCCTGGGAAGGAAGCTACCACAGAGGAAAGCAGAGTTGAGGGGTGGAGTGAAACTGAGCTCCTGGACCAGGTGTGCCTGATGCCTGCCTGCCTGACTTGGAATTCTGGGAGCCAACACCAACCCATTGTGCCTCCTCACCCTGACCACCTCCTGGCACTCTGACGCAGCCCCACCAGAGTTCTCACCTGGAACACCACCACCTTCCCGTTGTCAGTCTGCAGGTAGTAGGTCCAAGTAGAGGAGACGAATCCCTGAGCCGAGCTGACGAGGTCATTGCAGAGAGTGGAAAACAACTCCAGGAGGGACAGAGCCCCACTAGGAGCTTCTAGGACCTTCCTCTGACGAGGGGAGGCCCAAGGCAAAGAAATGTTGACAAAGTAGAGCATTAATCAGTGGGCGGGGTCCAGGGGAATTCACTGTGTTCAGATTTGGCTAAGTGCTTTGAGGCAGCCAGAACTTCATATAATGAATAAAAACCACCGGGCATGGTGGTGCCCACCTGTAATCCCAGTACTTGGGAAGCTAAGATAGGAAGATCACAGGTTCAAGGCCAGCCTCACAACTTAGTGAGACCCTGTTTGAAAATAAAAATAGGGCTGGGGTGTAATTCAGAGATAGAATTCCCCAGTACCAAAAAACCAAAATAACAACAAACAAACAAACAAAACAACAACAACAACAACAACAAAAATTAATGCAAACCTCTGTACCACAATTGGCTGGCTGTGTGCCCCTAGGAGAACAGATTGCCCTCTCTGAGCCCTAAAGTGGGGATGATTCTCTTCCCTCATGGGCTAGCCACAAGATTTTCACCAGAGGATTTCTGCCAAGCACATGGAACAGCACAGACTTTTTCTTTTTCTCTTTTTCTTTCTTTTTTCTTTTTTTGGTGTGTGTGTGTGGTACTGGGGACTGAACCCAGGGACATTCTACCTCCGAGTCACACACCTAGCCCTATTTTTTATTTTGAAACTGGGTGTTGCTAAATTGCTGAAAGCCTCCCTAAGTAGCTGAGGCTGCCCTTGAACCTGTGATCCTCCTGTCTCAGTTTCCCAGGTACTGGGGTTAAAGGCATATGCCACCACACCCAGTCAGCACAGACTTCTAAGAACTAGTAGCCACTATTAGGAAAATTCTTGCCATCCTCATTATTATTTACTATTTGTATTGTGGTCTGGGAATGGAAGCCAGGGCCCATGCATGCAGGCAAGCGCTAGTCACCGAGCAGCACCCACCCATCACCATTCTTATTTGGATGATGTCAAGAGAGAGCTCTGAATGGGTTCAGGGGACATTACAGCGTGCTTTTTTTTTTTTTTTTTTTTTTTTTTTTTTTTTTTTTGGTGGTACTGGGGATTGAACCCAGGGGCATTCTACCTCTGAGCTTCATCCCCAGCCTTATTTTATTTTTATTTTGAAACAGGGTCTCACTAGGTTGATGAGAGTCTCACTACTTGCTGCGACTATCCTTGAACCTGCGCTCCTCCGGTCTCAGACTCCCAAGTACTGGGATTACAGACACGGGCCACCATGCCCAACTTGCAGTGTGCTCTTTTGAACACCAAAAGTCTGGAGGGTGAGGGGCAATCCAGTAAAGGAGGGTAACCCCACCTATTGGTCTCTGGCTATGCCTCCGTTTCCCTGATGCAGCACTGCTTGGGCTCCCTGGGGGACTATGCCTGGTGAGCCATGGTTATTTCTGCCCCAGGGCATGTGTTCTTGGGGACACACCTCCCCCACCTCAGCCCTAAGCCCCTCCAGATGACAGTGACCATTTGCCTGTCACAGGGAAACTGCTTGGACCAGCATCTGGCAGCTCTGGTGACACTGAAGATGAAGGAGGTGAGCGGTGGCCACAATCCCTGGTGACATCTGGCACAGCCCTAGCTGCAATTTGGGACATCCAATGGAGGTGACACGGGTGACTGGTGCCTCCGAGTGGCTCAGGGAATTTGAGACAGCCTAAGGTCAGGCCTGGACCAGGGCAGATGTATGATAAACGGTGACTGTGTTCCATCACTTACTCCTGGAAAGGTAGTGGGGGTGGGGGGCGAGGGGTGGTAGGTCCATGTCACAGAGATGACAACTGAGGTGACAGGGCTCTGATGAGGTCACCCAGCAGGCATGGAATGAGGCAGAGAGCTTGGGAGACACTGCACAGGACGGAGATTGGGGGTCCAGGGGCACAAGTGGGAGGCTCCCACCTTCTGCTCGGGCTCCGGCTCCGTGCGCGGGCTCCAGCAACCCTCACTGCAGGCCTGCTGCTCCGTCTCCTTGACGTAGGCCTCTATGCACGCTGCAGGGGTGGCAGGGGGTGATGCGGTGGCCCTTCCTGGCCACCTCCCCCACCCCACCCCCAGCCAGCCCGGACCCTCACCCGCTTCGCATTCAGTCTGTGTGGCGTTGGGCTTGGAGCTTCGGGCCACGAAGCGGCAGATGGAGAAGAGGCGGCAGCCGCGCTCACACGCGCTGACCAGAACGGCCTTGTCATACGGGGACTCCGAGGGGCCCTCTGGCCCCAACTGGGGGAAGGGACGCGTGTCTCAGGCCGGGGGGATGTGGGGGGGGGGCTGAAGCACGCAGGGGAGAAAGAGAACTAGGGAGATTGGGGTGAGGTTGGAAGAGGCTAAGAATATGTGTGTGTGGGGGGGGGTGCTCTAGCTCTGAGGAAGAAAGGAGAGGAGCCTCGAAATCGAGCAAAATGAACCCCTCTCGGGGTCCGGGAGGAGGAGCTGGAGAGGAATTCTCATGAGGCGACCTTTTGTCCCCCTTTAGATCAGGTTTGGGGGGCGATGATATAATGGGGGCTGGTAGCTCTGGGAGGGTAGGGAAGAGGATGTGGAAGAGGAGCGGGGTGTAAATTGCGCAGCAGTTGGGGGGAGGTGGCCTCACCTCCACCCCCACCCCACCACCAGCACCCACCAAAAGATGCGCATCCCCAAATCCTAGGGACCCTCCAGCCCCTCTTTCGTGGAGAAGCACGCCAGTCCCCATCGGAGGGACCGCAGCCTCTCCCCCACGGGAGACACCCCCGCAGGTCCCTTCCCCTTCGGGAGACCAGGGTCTGGCGTTCTGATCCCAAAGAACCGCGTCCCGGCCCCTCCCCCGTCGGAGAGATCCCGGGTCCCCCGCTGGCGCAGCGGGCGCCTCACCTGCGAGGGCCGCGGGCCGGGGTCGCGCTCGCGACACCGCTGCTGGCAGCTCTGTGTGTCCCCAAGCTGAGGGGCGAAGGGGTCGAGAGCGGGTGGCGCGGCGGCAGCAGGAGGCGATGCCAACAGCAGCAAAAGCGGCAGCGCCCGAGGCAGCACCACCGCAGCCATGGCCGGGCGGTGCACCGGGGGCGCCGAGGATGCGGCGGTGGCTGCGGCGGCGGCGGGGACCGGGCGCTGACGTCACCCGAGCGAGGCAGCCTGGGAAGGGGGGGCGGGGGATGCGGAGAACGGGCGGGGGAGCGGCTCTGCGGCACCCGCGGGGTGCGGGCGGGGCGGGGCAGGTGGATCTCCGCCCCATCCTCGACGCCACCTGGGGGGTCGCAGGACACCTTCCGGGTACCCACTGGCTGGGGCATCTCTGCCAGCGGTGGGGGCCGAAAGAGAATAAATAAGCGATGCGATGGGCCGGGGTCTATTCACCCAGGGGTGTGGAGGACAGCCTCGCCTAGAAGGAGACATTTGAGCCGGCCACGCGTGGCAGGAGGGGAAGGGCGATCCAAGCAGAGGGAACAGCCAGGACCCTGGAGCGAGGAAGGAGATGATGGGGCCGAGGCCCACCCAGAGAGTGGAGCTGAGAGAAGGCGGAGGGCGCAGGATTTGGTCAGCTGAGGCCTGGCGTCTTCTTTCTGTGACAACAGTTCAGAGGGGTGGTATCCTGCAGTCAGGGTGCCTCCTCCGAGAAGCCCTGTTAGCCCTTCCGCCGCCCTACCATAACCAGGGTCCTCTCCCCTGGCCCAGTCCTGATACCCTACCCCGGGGAAACCGGCTCCCTCTCCCCAGACCCTCCCCCTCCCCCCAGAGCTCAGTGGGAGGGGTTGCAGAGGTACACATTCAACTGCCAATTTTTTTAATTATTATTTTTTGTGTGGTACTGGGTATTGAACCCAGGGGCATTCATTCTACCTCCGAGCTACACCCCCAGCACTTTTTTAAAATTTAAAACAGGGTCTCTGTAGTTGCTGAGGCTATCCTTGAACCTGAGATTCTCCTGTCTCAGCCTCCGGAGTACTGGGATTACAGGCGTGGGCGACGACGCCCGGCTCAAAATTTCTAACTCTGGTGGGAAAACTTGGGGCAAAAAGGGGCACTTACTGGCTTCCATAACGGCCACACCCCATGGTGACAGATGTAGTTCTAAGAGCAGAACGTCGAGTTAGGAGACCAGCCTCCGCTCTCCCAGCATGGAAGAGGGGGCGCACCTCTAAACCTCAGTCCTCTGCGAAGATGTCCCAGGTCTCTCGGGCCTGCCTGGCGCAGGTGCCTGCAGAGGCTGCGCTGCCGCCCGTGAGTCCCCAGTCCACGCTCCGCCCCCACAGACAGGGCGGTAGCCTCCCCAGGTCGGCAGGTCAGAGGGCGCCGCAGGTTCCGGCTGGGAAGGAGGGGACTGGGGGGGTGCCTGGCGCCCCCCCTTCCCCGGCCGGCCGTCTCGCTTTCATCTTAGCGGCCCCGGCCGGCCCCCAAGTGGCTTAATCAGGCGCGGCTGTGCCTGGCGGACCCCGAACATCTGGATCCCGGCGCGGCCCCTCCCCCGCCCCGCCCCGCCCCTCCCAGGCTAGGCCGCCGCTACCCCGCGGCAGGGGCCTCCCGCCCGGTCGTTTGCAGGAGAATTTAGCCGGGGAACCCCGCGTCTAACCCACCGGTGCGCCTTGGGACGCTTCCCTGTATGTTATGACCAATACTATCCCCCATTTCACAGGTGGGAAACTTAGACTCCCCTACTCCTGGGCGGAGCCGAGATTCAAGTCCACACTCGCTACTTCCAGAGTCCCTCACACATAACCCTTCCACAATTACAGTCCTTCATTCATTTCAAACAAAACACTTCTTGCGACAACTATTTCCTCTCAGCAACCCTATAGAATAGGTGCTGGTAGTGTTGCCCTATTTCCAAATCGGGAAATGGGAGCCCAAAATGGCCAAGGGGGTCCGCCCAGGTGACAAGCCAGAGGAGCACGGAGAGGCGAGCAGAGCCCTGCGAAGGCTGGGAGGTGGGGTGGCAGGTCTCTTAAAGCGCAAAAGGGAGGAGGGACATCTGGCACCTTTTGCAGGAGGGGAAACTGAGGCTGGAAGATTTGGGCCGCCAGCCGGGGTCGTCCCCAGGGCCTCAGGGAGAGAGTTTGATTGCTGCCCACCCACCCCCTTTCCGCTCCACGAGGCCGCTGAAGGGGAGCGGAAGACGACTTGACCCCGGCCCCCCAGGTGAGCCCCCGCGCCCCTCCTGCAGTTCCCCGGGGAGCCGGTCCAGGTGAGGGGCGGGCGGGCCGGCGGGCGGCCGGGGTCGGGTTTCAGGAAATCCGCCGACATTCCTTCGGGGCTTAAGAGAGAAAGTTGACTCGGCACCGCCCCCCGCCCCCCCTCACTTCCTACCCCCCGGGGCGGCCCGGCCGGGGGCGGCGGGCGGGGGGCGCAGCGGCCCGCCCGGGCGTGAATCAGCAGCGGGCCCGGCGTCCCCGTCCCGGGCGTCCGGGAAGCTGCGGCCGAGGTCAGGGCGGGTGGAGGACAAGCGCCCTTTGTCCCTAGCCGCCCTCACCACGACCCTGCTGACCCCCACCCCCAAGCCGGGCCCAGGCTGGGGAGGCGGGTGGCGCCGCTGCTGGCCTACAGTCGGGGGGTGGATGGTGCTACCGCACCCCCAAGCAACTGGCCCTCCTGGGACCTAGGCTGTGGTTTCTTCAGGGTGCACAAAGCTACCCAGGCCTCCCTTGCCTGGTGCACACCAGCCCAGCCCTGATTCTGTGCAACTCTGGGATTCCCCAGGCCCCACCTCCAGCAGAAGCAGAGAACACCCTGACCTTGAGACCAGGCATGGGGGCACCCCAGGCTCCCTTTCCAGGGTGGCGATTATAAAGCCTGGGGCTCACACAGGCCCTGAACCAACTAGACACTCACCACCCCAGATTCTCAGGCTAACAGCCTCCTACAGAGAACTACTAACTCTACACTGGATGCACCGGGGTTGGTGGGTATAGGGAGGAGCAGCTGTCTGCTCTCCTCAGTACTGCTGGTTTTGGGTTCCCAGGGGACCCCAAGGGGTCATTACCCCTGACCCACCCTGATGTCCCTCGGTGCCCTGGCATAACCCCCCAAATCCTGACCTCTCACCCAGAAGTGATATTTGCTTGGAGGACCAAGGAAGAGCCCTTCCCCCAGCCCATGGGGGGGGGGGACCTTCCCTCCATCTGCCTCTCTGTACATTCCCAGCCACCTTCAAGGATTTGGGTCAATATTTACCAGAAGTTTCTTCAAGCCGGTTCTCCTTCCTGAGCAAAGAGGTAGCAGGACTGGGGAGGAAGGGGTTAAGTTGGGGGAGGGCATTGAGCACAAGGAAGAGTACACCTTGGGGTCAACATTCTGTCCTTAAAGCCAAAGGTATGGAGTAAAGCTCACCCAGAGAGCAAAGGTCGTGTTCCAAGGTGGGGCTGGGCAGAACAGGAATATGGTTCATACCCTACTATGGGTGAGGACCAGAGAGGGGTGTCAGCCAGCTTGGGTCACACAACAAGTCAGGAGTCATGGGCTAGTCTGAGATTCCAGGTAGCATGTTTTACTGACTGAGCTTTCTAGCAATTTGGAAGGATGGGGAACTCTCCTGGATTCTTTTATTTTGTAACCTTTCATTATGCAAATATTTATTGAGCTCCCCATCTGCCCACACTGGGCCCAGCATGGGGTCCTAAGGCTCTCACAGTCCAAAGAAAGTAAGTTGCAAGAGAAATAAGCTGTTTGAAGAGCTGTGTTACCAAGATGATAAAAAGGGGGGGGGGGCAGGAGGATGGAGAGTGACCAGGAAGGGTGGGGCCTCTCGGAGGACCTGGGAATTCATAGAAGGGGGAAGGTTTGGGGATCCAAACCCGACCCAGTTCAAGGAACATCCAATGTGCAAAGGCCTTTCCATAGTGCAGTCTGGGGAAACAGGGTGGGGGGGTGCAGTGGCTGGAGCCCAGCGAAGAGAGGATGGGAGAGGGAGGAGTAGAGGGAGAGGGTGCAGGGCCAAGAAGATGTGTTTGCTTCTTTTAAAAGTTTCCTCTGAATCCCAGTACTTGGGAGGCTGAGACAGGAGGATGGATCACAGGTTCAAGTATAGCCTCAGCAAGTAGTGAGACTCTCATCAACCTTGCAAGACCCTGTTTCAAAATAAAAATAAAAAAATGGGGCTGGAGGTGTAACTGAGAGGTAGAATGCCCCTAGGTTCAATCTCTAGCACCCCCCCCACACACACACACACAAAGAGTTCCCTCTGCCTGCTATTGGGACAAAGGATGGAGGATTGAGGGCAGAAGCCCCGAAGGAGGCTGCATGCACCCCAGAGGGAGAGAAGGGGCCTGGACCAGGATGAGGTGGGGAAGGGATCTGAATCGGAGAATGGGGATGTGTTTTGGAATCGGAGCCAAGAGGATTTGCTGATGGATTGGACGTGTGGGAAGAGCGAAGGGAGAGTGAACGCGCAGCGCCAGGTCCAGCCTGAGCACCTGGGTCGAAGGGGGAGCTGGCTCTTTCCTCTGGCCGGGGGAGGGGCAGAGGGGGGATTAAAGATTTTGCTCTAAAAGACCTAAGTCGTCCCAGGAGGGGGGTCAGACATCTCTAACCCTGCAGGGATCATTTGCAAGGCAGGGGCTGTGGAGGAGGGGCGGTGGGGATCCAGGACAGACAGCCAAGAACTGACACCTCCATTTAGCCATTTGAGCCACTGGCAGGTAGGACCATGGCCCCACTTTTCAAAGGGGACAAACAGGCCCTGGGGGGCCACCTCTGCTCCAGGAGGGTGTGCCTGTGCAGGGCTGAGAAGGGCTTAGATTCTGGAAGCTTCTGCTCATTGCATGTTCTCATGTTGGCTGCAGAAGTGATACGCAGTTCAGAGGAAGAAACTGAGGCAGAAGAGGCCTTGGCTTTGCCTCTCCCATCCATTCAGAATCCAGATAGGTGGGTGCCCTGCTCCCCCAGGTCTCCATCCACTGATCTTTTTTGACACTCTAGAATATGATCTGGGAAGCCAATAAGGAGAGAGAAAGGGTGAGGGGTACAGGGTGGGAAGGACAGGAATGTTGAGCCCCCCCACACGCACTTTTTATCCCCTTGATTGGTTGAGGACATGGAGGGAGGGTCCGGGCCTCTTAAAGAAACCCCTGGAAGGGGGAGTTAGAGCCCTTATCCTCACCTGGCTCTGCGGCTGGGGGTGGGCTGCGACTCCGAGGGGGGCTGGGACCCTCCCTCCGCCATGGCCCTAGAGCCCAAGAACCCTTTTTTTCGTGGGCGCCCGGATTGGGTGGAAACAGAGAAGAGCGGGATGAGACGTTCGGGCGGGGAGGGGTCCCAAAACCCGAGCAGTGGCCAAAAATAATAACACGAAGGATTTTTGCGCAGAGGAAGATAAACTATTCGTCGCTTCGGGCAGCCCGCGTTACCTGGAGTTGGCGGGCGGTGGCCGCCGAAGCGATTACTCACCTCGGGGCGCACCCCACCCGCGGGCCGCTGAGTGGATTTTTCCGTGGGGGGGTAGATGTGAATGTGTCCCGGGAAAAGTCCTTACAGCTCTCCTCCTGGGACTCCCTAGTTCGAGACCCGGTCCCCGCTCTCACGGGAGCCCACCTCTCCCCGACTACCCAAGCAGGCGCTCCCTCCCCAGGCTGTGGGAAGCCTCACAGCAACCCCAAGCCGGTTCTGCGCAAGGGGACCGCGGAGCGCCGGCGAGGGCCCGGGGCTCAGCCTTCCTGCTCTCCCCCTTCTTTCCTCCAGCAAAGCCCAGGGCCGAAGAGGCTGCGCACCAAGGACCCGAGAGAGGCGGGATGAAATGGGAGGGCCCAGGCCGCTGGGACACGCGCGCCGAGGGCGTGGGGCTGGGGGCGATCGTCAAGCAAGCCCTCGGGGAGGAAAAGCGGCTTGAAGTGGGGGTGGTGGGACTCGGGGACCGCTCAGTGGGAGGGTGGGGCCAGAACTGGGGTGGGGGCCCAGACGGAGGATTGGGGATGGGGTTAGGGGGGCAGGATAGGGTTGGGGCGCCGAAAGGGCACCAGGCTGAAAGTAGGGAGCAGGGAAGTGGACAGAGGTATGGAAACGGAATTGGGGCGCTAGGTCCCGGGTTGGGGGTGGGGAGCCTGGAGCTGGCGGGGTTGGAGAGGGAGGTCCCAAGTGGGTAGGGAATGCGCTGGGGGCTCTGGGCCGCGGGACAGGACACGTGCGGTTCGCCGCCGGGCGGAGCCCGGACGGGCGGGGCGCGCGGTGCCCGCGGGCCGGCGGGTGGCGCGCAGGACGGTGCGGGGCCCGTAGCCCCCCCGGGGCCGGGCCGGGCGGGGGCGGGGCCGGGCGGGGCCAGCGGCGCATTAGCGCCTTGTCAATTCGGCTGCTCAGACTTGCTCCGGCCTCGGTGTCCGCGCTCAGCGACGTGCGAGCAGCCCTACCCGCGCCCTGTCCGCACCCTGTCCGCGCCCCGCGCCCCGCGTCCCGCGTCCCGCCCCGCCGCCTCCGCCGCCAGCCGCGCGCCCCCGGCAGCGCCGGCCCCATGCCCGCCGGCCGCCAGGGCCCCGCCGCCCAATCCGCGCGGCGGCCGCCGCGGCTGCTGCTCCTGCTGTTGCTCTGCGTCCTCGGGGCGCCGCGAGCTGGATCCGGAGCCCGTAAGTACGCTGCGCTCTGCTCCCCACCTCCGGTCAGAGCCGAGAGCGGGCGCCCCGGGGGCAGCCACGGGGGGGAGGGGGCGCGGGCGCCACCTGGACGGCCCGGGGAACAAAGGAAGGCGCCCCCGGCGCGGCCCTCGGGGCGCCCTCACCTGCAGGGCGCACAGCGCCTCAGTTCTGGGGCCCGAGGGTCGGGCTTCCGCGCCCGAGGCCTTCTTACCTGGGCCGCCCGATCAAGGGCGCCCAGCCAGGCCATCGGGAGCCAGGGAACCGGGGCCTGGGACCCTCTGCACGCCGGCACACAGCGGGCGCACGCGTTTGCGTGCGCGGTCTCAGAGCTGCGGGGATCGCGGGGCACCGCTCCGGGGCGGGGGCGCACGCAGTTGGCGCGCTGGGTGCGGGCCCGGAGTGGGCCCCCCCAGGCGGAGGGATGAGCCCCGCGGGGAGGGCGGGGCGGGAGGGGGCCGCTCTGGCCGCCTGGCGCGCGGCCCGGGGTCCCCAGGGACGTGCCTCTCCGCGGGCCGGCGCCGCCGCCCTCCCCCTGCGGGACCCCGCGCGCTGGGGTCCGCGAAGTCTCCACCACAGGCGGCGCTCAGATTCCCCCAAGCTGCTCGGGGCTGAGAGCCTCCAGCGACAGAAATCTTGGTGAGCGAGTGGGTGAGAGGAAGAGGGAGCTGGAGCCAGTGAGTCCGGGCAACGCGGGGGCCCACACTTTGTGAGGGGGCACTGGGAACCCTCAGCCCGACAGGCCGAGAACCCCCTTCCCCTATCCATAGGGAGCTCCGGGCTTCAGACATTCTCCCCCCCCTATACACACCCCCGCCAGGATACCGTTTCCACATCCAGACCCGCTCTGGGACACACCCAGAGACACACAAAGACTCACACTGGCTGGTGTCCCGTCACCCTCGCCCTCAGACGCGCACACTGCATCCCAGATGCACATTCGCACACCACCGCGGGCGCGCACGCATTCCATCCCCGACACACACACAGTCGTGGTCACAGACTCTGCCACAGGGGAGGAGGCAGAGGGGCACAGTCGCAAGCGCAGTCCCTTGGGACATCCACGGTCGCTCCATGCCCCCTTTCCAGGGGCTCAGGCCCCCAGCCGGGCGCACACAGCTCCCAGGCCCACCGCTGCTCTTAGCTGGCTTCCTGTGCTGTTCTTCCAAAAAGGCAGGGTCCGGGAACACCCTGGGGACACTTGCTAAAAGCACAGTTTACGCGAGGTGTTTGGGCAGGTGAGGGGCTACCCAGGGCCCTCGCGGGGTCCCCCATGGCTCTACAGGCGGAGGGGGAGCGCCAGGGAGTGCCACCGTAGCTCCAAGCTTTTCTTCCCAGCCCGCAGAGCTACAGGCGAAGGTGGGGGTGGGTGCGTGCGTGTGTTTTTTCCTTTAAGGGGAAAGAAATTAAATAAAAGATTCTCACACCTCGGCAATATGGTTCCACTTACGGTGTGTCTTAGCACCTGATCAGCAGGGGTTGGGGGGTAATAAAGCGTCTGCAGGTACCAGCGGGCGGAGATGGGGACTCCCGCGGGGACCCTGGGACAGAGGCCACCCTCCCGCCCGGCTTTCAGAGAATCTCACACTTTTCCCTTTTAAAACACATGGTGTTCCATTTTAATAACGGCAGTGGCTCCAGATTGGGAAGGGGGGGGACTTGTAAAGGCCCCAGATCTGTGGGAAAGGAGGGGAGGCAGAGAGTAAAGGGGCGGAGGAGCCTGACCCAAAGCCCAACCTAGGGATCTGCTTTGGGGAGTCCTCTAGGGGGTCCCTCAAAGCCAGGCCCACCCCACCCCCTCCCAGAATGGGCCCTGCTCTGCCTGGCTTGGAATGTGTGCATCTGAGTCCCCAAGCACCCCAGCCCATTGTTTGCAGAGGCCTGGGGGGAATGTCAGTCAGCCGGGACCCCAGAGCTGGGAGGGGCTGCAGTCCCAGGGGTCCCCAGGTGCTATAGGGGGTGGGGGCCTCCACACAGCCACACCTTCCTAGCAGGTAGAGCATACTCCTCTTTCCATTTTATGGGAGAGGAAACAGAATCAGGAGACGGGAAGCCAGGTGCCCAGGGGATCCTGCCCAAGCAGAAAGTATCCCCTGACCTCCCTGCTGGGGCCAAGGGGGTGGGGAACTGGCCTGTCCAGGCCGGCCTGGCCTTGCCCCCTCCACCCCTTACCCCACCCCAGGAGGGCAGCTGCAGCTGTTGGCAAACGGACCAGGCCAGACGGGCCTGGCAGAGGAGCAGTGCCCCCAGCCGAGACCCCCCCAGAGAGCCCCTTCTGGCTTGACCAGGGCTTTGGGTGAGGAGGGCAGTAGGGGTGTGACGTGCCCCGGGAGGGCTGAGAGTGGCCCTGGGGTCCCAGCAGGCCTGGCCTTGCCTCCCACCCTGCTGGGGGGGGGGGCTCGGGCAGGAAACGGTGGGTGGGCCAGGGCAGAGACGCTGGCACGCCCCAGTTCATGCCGAAGGAATTCTGAATTAGCGGGCGGCTGGCTGCCTGGGACCTCCAGGGCGGGCCCCCTGCCCCCTCCCCCCGCCCCCGCCTCCTAGGCTCTGGCCTGCTCAGCCGGCTCCTTCGCACGGACGCCGAGACCTCCGGCAAGCCCTGGGCCAAGCCCCAACGCAACTGTGATCCCTGGCTCCAGCAAGACAGGGCCCTAGAGCCAAGTTTGCCCCGGAAAATCGTCAGGGCTGGCCTGAGAACCATGTCCGTTCCACCTCGCCTATCTTGGGCAGCAAAGAACTTGCAGGGCCACTGCTGGCACTGGAGGGGCTCCCTGCCTGGATTGCCCTGCCCTTGGCTGCCCCTGGGCCCCTTTGGGTCCCCATCCCTTCTCATAGCCCTCTGGGGAATCCATTTAAAATACAAAGTAACTACAACCCTCCCTGCAGGTTGGGATCCTTGCCAACCCCCCAAACCACACTGCCTACACTCCTGCCCCAGGACCTTTGCACAGGCAGCTCCCACAGCTCTGACACAGTCTCCTAGATAGTTTCACAATGACTTCTCTATTCAGGTTTCAGCTCAAATGCCACCTCCCTACACAAGCCTCCCTGAGCTGCCAGCACTGACCTGCCCCCTATGGCTCCTGCCTAACTTCATTCTTTTTCTCTGCAGATAGATATTTCTTCTTTTTTTTCCTGCTACTTCCTTGAATTTAAGGGTAGGAATTTTGTGTCTTGGTATCCCCAGCTCCTGGAACATCGTAGGCTCTCTGTAATTGCATGAATGAATAAATGAATGAATGAATACATGAGTGAGAGTCCTCATGACAGCATAGTGAAAGGAGAGGCTCAGAGGAGAAGCATAGTCACCGTGCTGGGCGTGGCGGCGCACGCCTGTCATCCCAGTACTTGGGAGGCAGAGACAAGAGGATCACAGGTTCAAGGACATCCTCAGCAACTTAGAGAGACTCAATAACCTAGCAAGACCCTGTTTCAAAATAAAGAAGAAAAAATAGAGCCGGGCGTGGTGGTGCACGCTTGTAATCCCAGTATTTGGGAGGCTGAGACCTGAGGATCGCAGGTTCATGGCCAGCCTCAGCTACTTAGTGAGGCCATCCACAACTTAGTGAGACCCTGTTTCAAAATAAAGAAGAAAAAATAGAGCCGGGCGTGGTGGCGCACGCTTGTAATCCCAGTACTTTGGGAGGCGGAGACCGGAGGATCCGGGTTCGCGGCCAGCCTCAGATCTCTCTCTCTCTCTCTCTCTCTCTTTCTCTCTCTCTCTCTCTCTCCCTGTCTCTCTACTTAGTGAGGCCCTCCACAACTTCATG
>PVJS01051406.1:0-13989 GCA_004027185.1 Glis glis
TTTTTTATACTTTTTATTTTGAAACCAGGTCTCACGAAGTTGCGGAGGCCTCACTAAGTAGAGGGGGTGGGGGGAGAGACAGGGGGAGAGAGAGAGAGAGTGAGCTGAGGCTGGCCGCTTACCCGGATCCTCCGGTCTCCGCCTCCCAAAGTACTGGGATTACAAGCGTGCGCCACCACGCCCAGCTTATTTTTTATTTTATTTTGAAACAGAGTCTTGCTAAGTTACCACGTGCTGGCCTGGAACCTATAATCCTCCTGTCTCAGTCTCTCAACTACTGGGATTACAGGCATGTGCCAACATGCTCAGCTTCACGTATATTTTTTAAGTTTTCATCTTATAAATTAATAAAAAAAGAGACTCAACTAATGAGTTAAATAAGTTTTCCATTACCTCCTGTATTTCTGTGGCCCAAATATTATTATTACTTCTATTACTATGAAAAACTGAGATAACTGTATTCAAGCAGCCAAGTAATACTATAATGACTCAAAAGACAAATAATTCCCACAGTCTGGTCTTTGTAAATCCACATATTTTCCATTTAAAATATGGCCAGTTAATTCTGTTTCTAATTACTTTTATATATGTAACAAAGTTTTTTGGCATTAGTAGAACTTATTCTAATACCATCACATTTTCAGGAAAGAAAGCAGAAAAAATAATTATCTAATTTCCTTCCCTTCAGACTCTGAAACATCCATGTCAAACTTTTGAACTGTATTGACCGTTTTCTTTAAAAGAATTCATATTCCTCCTTTCTAGTAAGTCACATTAAATGTTAAAAGTTCCAGCATACTACAAAGGAACCAAAAGACTGTTTTTCCAAAGCAAACCAAAAATTGTGGTTTACCCGCAATTCACTTAATGAGGTGTCTGGATCTATTAAGCTGCTGGTGTCTCCACTTCCTCGTCGGGATGAGCTTCCACTTAGAGGGGTCGTTGCTGGGGCAGAATTTCGAGATGAAGGCTAGAGAGAGAAATATAACACTTAAGGCCGGCCTTCCTTCCTTCCTTCCTTCCTTTCTTCCTCCCTCCCTCCCTCCTTCCTTCCTTGTATTGGGGATTGAACCCATGGGCATTCTACCTTCAACCTACACCCCCAAGCCTATTTTTCATTATTTATTTATTTATTTATTTATTGCAGTACTGGGGATTGAACCCAAGGGCATTCTACCTCCGAGCTACACCCCCAGCCCTATTTTTTATTCTTTATTTTGAAACAGGGTCTCACTAAGTTGCGGAGGGCCTCACTCAGTAGCTGAGGCTGGCCACGAACCTGCAATCCTCCTGCCTCAGCCTCCCAAGCCTGGCTCTCTTGTTTCTTTAAAAATGTTTTCTGTGGAAACTAAAACTAAAAGCAGGGTGGTGGGAGCAGATGTGAGCTTCAGATGCACACACTAATACAGTGTGGTCAAGAAGTTACCAAGTGCAGTCAATTCCGATTGGTTTGGGGAAAGAGGCCTCCAGAGAAGGGCCCAGGCACACTAAGCAATTCTGTTAATGCAAATGCCTTATCAGAATCTAAAATTCAAAATAACCAAAGAGGAAATCATTTTTATGGGAGTTGCTATTTCTCTCTCACTCTCTCTTTCATTCTCTGTGTGTGTGTGTGTGTGTGTGTGTGTGTGTGTGTCCGCACACGCGTGCGTGCACGCACTAGGGACCAAAGCCAGGGCCTTGAACATGTTAGGCAAGTGCCCTACCACTGAGCTACAATCCCCAACCCATTTATTTTCTAAACTTATCTTTACTATATTCAAACAACACTCAGGTAATTGCACTGGAATAATTTAAAAGCTTTGTAACTTTATAACTGGTATGCTAACTGTCACTTCCCCTATTTAGTCCCTACGACTGCTTAAGAATCTCTTCTTTGTCTAATATTTTGTTGATAAAGATGGAGATTCTATTTGCAGCCGAGAACAGTATTTCATATCACTACAAATTTAGAGTGCTCTTCCAAAAATTAATTTAATGTGAGATTATACCACTGACTAATAAACAGGGCAGATCTGTATGTCCAATTAGCTAGCCACTAGCCACACGCAGCTACTGAGCACTTGAAATATGGTCAGAACAAAGTGAGATTAAGTGTAAAAGATGCCATATTTTGACAGCTTCATATGAAAAAAAGAAAGAAGTGTATCTCAATTTTTCATACTGATTATACATTGAAATATTTTGGATGTTTGGGCTAAATGTAACTTAATTTTCCTTCTTTTTAACTTTTCTCATGTAACAAACAGAAAATTTAAACATACACATACGCTTACAAGTGTGGCTTACACTGTATTTCTATTGGACAGAGCTGATGTATCCTTGGGTATAACATAAACTTAATCCTCACAAATCATTGCCCTAACCAACGTTCTAAAACTACGTTAGAAGAAAGTTAGAAACAACACAAAAGCCCCTCCTAGAAGAGGTTAGCACTCAGACGACTTCAGTGTTCCATGGCTGCTTCTCAGTACCAATTTCTAGAGGAATGAAACTCCCAAGAGCAGCCAAAAGCTCGAGAGGTGACATTCAGTGAGATAAAATGCAGTCTCTTCTCTTCCCAGGGTTTCACATGATTTAACTTCAGAGGAATGCTGAAGGGTCAAGGACAGGAAATGGACGAGGGAGGAAGGGTAGCTCCATCAGAGCCATTGTAGGAAAACGAAGAATGAACAAGCCATGGAAGGCAAGTCTAAATGGCCTGAGGACTTCAGTCCCGCAGGAACTGATATACTCACCCGTGTGTAATTTTCAGCATACTGCTTGTCAGATTTTTCATCCAACTAGAAAAGAATAAAAATGAAAATCAGGAAAGATGCTTAGCATGTTGATTTTTTTTAAGGACAAAAAAGAAGTGATTTCATTTGGGTTCCCCAAGTTCGATGATGTTTGAAACCTAAAAGTAAACATGCCAAAACTGAAATAATAGTTAAGAGACATAAGACAAAAATGTTAAAACTTTAATTCTTATCTGAGAAAGACATGCAGTAAGAAGCACTCAATGGTTTAGAACTTTTAAATTTTCTCTTCGTGTTATTTAAAACACATTAAAAACTGTAAAATTAAGTTTCAGTATTCAAATGTCAATATGAAAAATTTGTACATATCAAAAGGAAAAATTTGATGAAACAGAAAGCCAGAAATTTTATTTCCAAACACTATTAGAATACAGACTACACAGAGATTAGTGCACTTAACCAAAAAATTCAGATTGTATTAAAGCTCATTAAACATATCATCAAAATATTTTCCCTCACATCATTAAGAATGTTTTTTAGGTAATATATGCACACGTGGAAAAAATTTCAAACAGCACAAAGGGTATAGGAAATAGGCTGCTCTATAGGTCAGAGTATAACATGTCATACTCTGACCTTCTATCACCAAGGGCAACCAACCCCCAAGTCTTTAAAAATCCCAACGACAGTGTTCCAGATACATTCTGTCTCTTCTTTCTCCCCTTACCAAATCTCAAAGTTTTGAGAAAGTACTTCATTTTTCTTCATAGTGTTTCTCACTCCCTGACACTATAATATTTATTCATTTATTGTCTGATCTCTCTATAATATAAACCCTATGTCTAAAATGTTTTTCTCTATGTTCCTAATACAGATAATAGCACCTGGCATATAGGACTCAAAATTCATTGGATAAATGAATAAAAGCATTGTACTCCATCTGCACATTTATTTTAACAGTGTCACAGTAGCCTGTTATCCTGCTATATCATAACTGAATTAACCTACCTTCAGACAATGTTTCAAAGGCAGTACCTTAATGGTCTATTCCAAAACTCTGACTTTAGAGCTACGGGGGGAAAATCGGAGGGGAAAGATTTTGCTGACAGTCGAACAATTACTAAATGTCAGAGTTGGATTCAAACCTCAGTTTTATGAATGCCAGTGTTCATGCTGTTTACTCACATACACTAACCCAATTAGTACTAGGGGGAAAGAGACAGACAGGGATTTAACCAAGGGAAAATCAAATGTACCCAGACGCCAACTCCTAGGTCAGCTTCCCAGCCCAATCTAGAGAGGACATTTGAAGCCCTTCTTCAGGTCATTATTAAAACACAAAACATCTCTACTCCGATCACTTCCCCTAACTTCCTCATATCTGAAAGTTTTTAGTGTTTTTTCTTACTACCTACACTCATCATGTTGATAAATACCTTTTACTATAATTACTATACCAGTAACATACTTATTTGAGACATTTAGTTCTTTTTTGCTACTTCTTGCTATAATCTAAAATTTTTTTAGTTTACTTGGATTTTTTTAAACATACAAAATGTTTTACAACAAACAAGCAATGATAGTCATTGAAACTTTTTTTTTAATATTACTATTTATTGCCATAAAAGGGAATGGTCCTCCCTCAAATCTTTACTAATAAAGTGCACTGCTTAATATTTAATGTCTTAGTCTCCAAGGTAAAAGAATATTGTATCTGAATAAACGGTCTTATTTTTCTTAAGAGTATTTTCCAATGCTTTCCTGCTAATGAGGAGAAAAGCAAGCAGCATTAAAAACTAAATTATTCTTCCACTTAAAATCCTTCCTCATATTCAGTACTTACAACAATGACACCCAAACTCACCCACTTTTTAGTAGATCATCACCTTGGGATGCTCTTACATTTCAGAGGCTGCATCGCAGAACTAGGCCACCATAATGTGATTCTATTGCTTTGACTATCTTCTGACAGATCCTAATTGTCGCAACCCAAACTGATCATGCGCCAAACCTGAGGGATTGTTAAGCCAGCAAAAACTGCCCAGAGCAGCCACGCCGCAGTCCAGCTCTGGCTGCAGGGACTTGGCCTGAGTCACGTCAGCCCTCACTTGAGACGGGCACTGGGAAGTGGGCAAAAGCTGGTGTTCTGAAAACCCAGGGGAGGTTTACACAGCTGTAGTGAGACGACAAACTCGTGCACAATAACGACACAAAGAGCCCACCAAGTCCTCAAAAGGCTTTTTAAATGGAATAAAACTTAATCACACTTGAGATATAAAACTATAGTCTAAAAAAGATTTATAGTGTCGCATGTTCAATGTAGTCAATGGACCTTAATCCTGTTAACTTCTGATTTATAGCTACAGACTAAGTGTTCCTTTTCTGAAATGCTTAGGACCAGAAATGTTTCAAATTTTTATTTTTTCAGATTTTGGAATATTGGCATATATATACATGATGAGATAAATACCTTGGGGGTGGGACCCAAGTCTATACACAAGATTCATGTATGTTTCCTGGACATCTTATACACACAGGCTGAAGGTAATTTTGTACACAGTTTTCACTGTGCCTGAGTTTTGACTGCGGCCCACCCTGTGAGGTCGGGTGGGGGATCTTTCACTGTGGCACCATGTCAGGGCTCAAAACATTTCAGGTTTTGGAGCATTTTGGATTTCTGATTTCTGGATTCTAAATGCTCAACCTGCACTGGGTTAATACTGCTATTCAAAATCTGTTTGGGGGGGAACCAGAAGGGAAGAAAACAATCAATTTTTAATAATTTCCTAAAGCAAAACTGGCTGAGGATTCCACTCAGAAATGGAATTATTAATAACCAACAAAAGTTAGCAAGTTTCCTTTATTCTAGTTCAACCCACAGAAAAGAAATGAAGCCAATAAAGAAGAAAACAAAACAGGAGGCTAAAGCAGCCTTAAGCATCGCAGTGTCCTGCAGAATCGGGGCCCTGGCACCCTTTCTCAGCACCGCCTAGCTCACAAGTTATAAACTCTCAGCCTGTAAACACACATTTGGGATACAAGTGAGTAGCCAGAAAGTATCTCCTAAAATTTTGATTCGGCCGGGCGTGGTGGCGCACGCTTGTAATCCCAGTACTTTGGAAGGCGGAGACCGGAGGATCCAGGTTCGCGGCCAGCCTCAGCGCTCTCTCTCTCTCTCTCTCTCTCTCTCTACCTAGTGAGGCCTTCCGCAACTTCGTGAGACCCGGTTTCAAAATAAAGTATAAAAAAATAGGGCTGGGGGTGTAGCGCGGAGGTAGAACGCCCCTGGGTTCAATCCCCGGTACCGCAAAAAATAAATAAATAAATAAATAAAATTTTGATTCATTGTCATCATTTTAAAATCAGAATATTTCACATTGCTATGTGTTCAAAAGGGAGAACTAGCATATGTTTTAGGCTTTGCCACAGGCAAAATTAAGAATATTATATAGGTACTTATATAGCCATTTAAAAATATAAAAGCCGGTGAGTCACAGACTATAAAAATAACAGGATGATTTGCAAGGCCCTATTCTAGAGAATCTTTTGCTTATGTTAACAGAGGCAAGGAGAGATTTAAATAACTGTCAACCTTTTCATTTCTATGTAATTGCTAAATTGCTGAGAAATAAATGTAAGGAGGACATAACCACTAATTCAGACATCCAAAATTGGAGGCAGACAAGAACAAAATTTTTATGAAAACAGGTATACACAATAAATTTAATTGTCCATATCTATGGGAAAATTACTAAGTAAATTAATAAAATGGTCAATATTGCAGGGGAATGACTTTGGAGCTGGCCTAATTTTGTATGTTGAGAGTCCTTGACTCAATCCACAGCAAGATGATACTGCACAGGCAGATGAGAACCAATGATCTAATATGGAATACTTAAGAAGCACACTTAAAATTACTGTCAAAGGTTAAAATAGTTCAGAAAGAACTATATTATACAGTCAGTAAAGTGCTAATTATGAGCAATGATCTCTTCATGAAGAAACCAGTATCTAACTCTTCTAGGAAGAAATGCTGCCTCTCCTCCCCTCCAGGCAAAACTGAGTGCCGCACCAGAGGGGAGGTGTCACAAGGTGAGGCCGGCAGGAGGACACCAGCTGTGGCTGGAGTTCCTCCGTCAACCAAAGGCCCCGAGGTACCTCCACTGGTCAATTTCTTCTTGACTCAGTTCCCGATGAAGACGAAAGCAACGTGTAGACACACTTCTTCAAAATAATGCCATCATTCAAATGTCTGAAACTGATTCTGATTCTTCCCAGTTGCAATGAATTAGTGATACCTAAGTATTACATTTTATTATTCAACTTTTAAAATCCACCTATCACTTTATAGGTTCACCAAAAGGGGAATAAATTTTAAGACTAATCAGGAATATCTTGATGTGGGCTAAGTATTGGATGACATGAAAGAATGACTTGTTTATTTCATTAGGTATGATAATAGTATAGCAGATCTGAAAAAATTCTGTTACTTAATGGGAAATGACATATGTAAGATTTGCTCTAAAATACTTTCTTAAAAAAGGAAGGGAAACCAGGCATGGTGGCACAGGCTTGTAATCCCAGTAGTTGGGAGGCCGAGACAGGAGGACTGCAGGTTCAAGGCCAGCCTCAACAACTTGTGAGGTCCTCCACAACTTAGTGAGACCCTGTTTCAAAATAAAGAATAAAAAAATCGGGCTGGGGGTGTAGCTTGGAGGTAGAATGCCCCTGGGTTCAATCCCCAGTACCACAAAAAATAAGGGGGAGAGGAAAAAAGGGGAAGAAACAAAGTAGCAAAATATTGATAATCGCTGAAGCTGCTAATGGGTTTTACTGGGGAAAATATCCACGGGAAAAATTTTAACATATTAATAAATGAATTTGAAAACAAATAACTATACTTTGTTAGCAGGTTCAAATAAATATTTTCTAGGCAGTAAACTGAGTTCATAACTTTAAAATAGCTACTGTCTTAGCTGTTAGTCACAAGCATGAGACAGCATAACAACCCCATGCAATTCACTCACACTGCTCAAGTCGGGGACACTGATGTCGTCCACCTCAGAGACAACACTTCCCCTACGACTGGAGCGACTAAAATACTCAGCAGCAGAAACCTTTCAGTCAGAAAAAAGAGAAGCTTCACAAGTTAAGAAAAAAAGAAAAAGATAAGAACACTGGCTAATAAGGGGAAAGTTATTTTTGTTTTTTAATTTTGGTGTGTGATAATAAAATATCATGAAATGAAATGAGAAAATCTCTGTAATTAACCTACTCAAAAAAGCAAAAGAGGCCAGGTGTGGTGGAATATTCCTATAGTCCTAGAACTTGGGATGCTGAGACAGGAGGATCAAAAGTTGAAGGCCAGCCTGGGCAACTTAGTGGGACCCTGTTTAAAAAAAATAAAGTTAAAAAGGGTGTAGCTCAGTAGTAGAGTTCACCTGGGTTCAATCAATCCCCAGTGCCAAAAAATAAAAAGTAAATAGGTGCCTAAGTGAAATCTCAGCTCCCTAAAATAAGCCTTTATTCACAGTAACTACAATTCTAAACTACAAAGATCATTTACTGACTGAGCGCAAGAAAATCTCCCATGTTTATGACATTTGTTACCCTCAACAAGGGGCATTACTAGGGCAATATCTAAAACCTCTACTGCAATAGATATCTACAATATCTAATACCTAAAACCTCTACTGTATTTCACAAAGTTTTTAATTCATTAGCGCTATCAACTCTGTTGAGTATATAAACATTGAACACTGAAGCATCTGCAGGGTGCACGCTGCACCTGTTACTCAATTTCCACAATTCCCTCTTTCTCATATTCCCCGAGACCAGGAAATGTAAGACAAAATAATGAAGGAACCACACTGGCCTTGTTTTGGTTCCCCAGTCTCACCAAGTTCTTGCCCATCCTAGTCCTGGGCACTGGCCTAGAAGGCTCTTCTCCCTGCTCTCTGAGCAGCTGACTCCTCCCAATTCAGGGCTCAGTGCACAGGCCACCGCCCCTGGGACCACTGCACCCACAGGGCCACACACACTCCCGCCCACGCAGGGCATCCCATCCCATCACCTGCTCTGATTCTTCATGGTGCCTGAAATTTCTTTTTTTCTTTCCTTACCAGTTTATTTCCCATCTCTTTCATTTGACTATAAGCTCCACAATGTCAGAAGTCGCCTCTGGCCTACCACATTATTTCTAGCACTGCCTTGAATATACTGGATTAATAAATAACTTTTTTGTGTGTGGTACAGGGGATTCAACCCAGGGGGTTCTTCCTTTGAGCTACACCCCTAGTCCTTTTATTTTTGTATTTTGAGACAAGGTTTCACTAAGTTACCACGCACTGGCCTCAAACCTGCAAGCCTCCTGTCTCAGCCTCATGAATACTGGAATTACAGGACTGCGTCACCACACCTGGCAATGAATAAATTGCTTTTGATCTCACTCAGCTATTCTTTATCTCAGCTGACAGCTTACCTTGCTTTAAGACTTCTTCTCAAAGAAAAGAATTCAGAAGCCCATCCACAGAGACAAAACAGGCCTAACAGTATAAAGTTCTGCTAAGGGCTGATATAATCAAGCAATGATATTTTTAATCACAATAATACAACTTGGACTTACATGTATTAATATTTATTGGCATCTTCTGTCTCAGAATTTGGATGGCTTTTTTCCCAAAGATAGCCATTAATACCTCCATTGTAAATGTATAGAAACTACTATTCGCACAAATAATAGATAGAAGAAGTGCACGCAGGTCCACGCATCATTATTTTAGAGCCATGTGCTTTCCACTCCACCGCTTTGCAAGGTGCTTCCCAGTGGTGTAGCGTGTTCTTTCTCCTTCAGCTGTGAGCATGAGCATCAATTGCTTGGCTAAGGGACCACAACTACTTTAATTAGATAAATGAATTAATATGGGAGGGGATACTGGGAGTTGAACCCACAGGCATTCTACCTTCAAGCTACACCCCTAGCCCTTTTTATTTTTTGTTTTGAAACAAGGTCTTGCTAGGTTGCTGAGAGTCTCACTAAGTTGCAGAGGCTGTCCTTGAACCTGCGATCCTCCTGTCTCAGCCTCCCCAGTACTGGGATTACAGGCATGCACCACCACGACTGGTTTAGGTAAATAAATTCTGGGCAACAAATTTCACAAATATTTGTTTTCTTTCTCTACAAAAATTCTGGGTTTACAATATTTCACATAGCGTGACTTGTACTAAATGGCCTTCTATTTTTCTTAAAGGAAGTGCAGCCTCCTGGGGCTCTTTATTCTAGCTCCAAGCTGACACACCAGCCTCAGCAATGTGATTTCCAAATCAGTTCCTTAAATACAACAAAAATGTCATCAACTCCCTGTAAAATTACCAGCTTAATAAAAAATAACCTGTAATTATATCATTTGTATTTTAACACAGCTATCTGTTGCCTCTACAACTATTAATTGAATGTGTAAGACTAGAATTTTCTAATTTTCCCATCATTGGGTCTTAAAAATTTCACAGGTCTTACAGATGTATAAACACTGGTTAAATTTAAATACAATAGTAAAGAAAGCAACAGATGGCACAGGGTTTGTATTACAGTCATGAGTTCTATACAATGGTAGAAGCATTACTTTTGCTTGAGAACCTTGTTTCTGATGAACTGTACAAATAAATGCATGTGCAGAAAACAACAAAGAATAAAAAGTGAAAACTTTTCAACAAATGACTTGTACATAAGAGATGTAAGAGGATGTATTCTCAAGAGCACATGTTAAAAGGCACATTATTTATATAAACGAAATTTAAGGAAAATGCTCTTTTTGACAAAGGCAAATTTTACTTCCCAACAGATTTCATGTGATCACACACTGAAGTCATTTTAAAACGCATCGAATTTGTTTGCATGCAAACCAAGCTCACCACACTCTCCCTTCGCCTGTGACTGGCGCGGTCGGAAGAAGCGATGCTCGCAGAGTCATCATCAACAAACTACGGATGTTAAACACAGAAAATGAAAAAGATTCAGTTTCACTACAGGTCTTACTTGAGGGTAAGCACACTAGGGAGGGTTTTGAGAGGCACACAGCCGGGCGTGGTGGCGCCTTGTAATCCCAGTACTTTGGGAGGCGGAGACTGGAGGATCCAGGTCGCAGCCAGCCTCACCTCTCTCTCTCTCTCTCTCTCTCTTTACTTAGTGAGGCCCTCTGCAACTTTGTGAGACCCGGTTTCAAAATAAAGTATAAAAAATAGGGCCAGGGGTGTAGCACGGAGGTAGAATGCCCCTGGGTTCAATCCCCGGTACCGCAAAAAAAAAAAAAAAAAAAAAGAGAGAGGCACACAAACACTCCAGTTAAGCCTTATAATTGGCACAATCTCTGTGTACCATTAAATAAAAGAGCTGTCATAAGGTATAATGAACATCAAAAGATATTTCCAAAAAGCACAAAGAATAAAGTAGAACCTTATCTTTTATTTAAGTTAAAAGGGGAGAGCCAAAACCAGCTAGCCATTTCATGCATTTTAAACCTTCAGATCCTTTGGGATCCCATCAGGGGTCAATAAATATATTTAATGTTTTAGTTTGGGAAAAGGGGAGGTGGAGAGTATTTTAAAAATTATGTATCAAAAACAGAATTTCTGCCAGGCGTGGTGGCGCATGCTTGTAATCCCAGTACTTGGGAGGCTGAGACAGGAGGATCGCAGGTTCGCGGCCAGCCTCAGCTACTTAGTGAGGCCCTCGGTAACTCAGTGAGACCCTGTTTCAAAATAAAGAATAAAAAAATAGGGCCGGGGGTGTAGCTCAGAGGTAGAATGCCCCTGGGCTCCATCCCCAGTACCGCAAAACAACAACAACAAACAAAACAGAATTTCCTACCAGCAAGGACACTGAAGTGAGGATTCTTATTTCCCTTTATTCCTCCCGCCGTAACTAGTGAAGATGTTTCTAACATTTCCCTGCATGGAGCAGTCTGCCTCTGGCTTCCCCATTCTGACATCACTAAGGAACCATTCTGGCATCGCTACGTAACTCTGGACCCAAGCTGCAAGTGAAACAGGACCGAGCCAGCTCACAAGGACGAGCTCCGACTCGTGACTGAAAATACATTAGCAAATGTTGTCTGCAAGGAGCCAGCACGCTTGGGACATTAAAAATGCTACCAGGCCCAAACTGCTGACCAGGATTTCATTATAGAGTGGATTAAAAGTAGACTTCCTCTCTACATGAGAAAGCCTTTATATCCTTAAATATTTGTGGCTAATTTTTTATAAATACAGGAGTGGTATTTTTAATAACTGCCATTTTGACATGGCAGAACTGAACCAACCATACATGTAAGGAAAGCTCACACAGCTCACCCACTCCACTGAGAATTCTTTGATGAT
Organism: Glis glis; assembly: GCA_004027185.1. Taxonomy (NCBI): domain Eukaryota; kingdom Metazoa; phylum Chordata; class Mammalia; order Rodentia; family Gliridae; genus Glis; species Glis glis. The sequence goes on from PVJS01051406.1 coordinate 12,114, forward strand.
TATTAGGACACTGCTTTGGTCACTTCTCCAGTTTTGACATTATTATTTGGGGGGGGTGCTGGGAATTGAACCCAGGGGCATTCTACCTCCGAGCTACACCCCTAGCCCTACTTTTATTTTTATTTGGAAACAAGGTCTCACTAGTTTGATGACAGTCTCACTACTTGCTGAGGCTGTCTTCAAACCTGCGATCCTCCTGCCTCAGCCTCCCAAATACTGGGATTACAGGCATGCGTCACCACTCCTGGCTCAGTTTTAACATTATTAAGTTTTCTTTTTTTTTTTTTTTGCGGTACTGGGGATTGAACCCAGGGGCGTTCTGCCTCTGAGCTACACCCCCAGCCCTATTTTTTATACTTTATTTTTTGAAACCGGGTCTCACAAAGTTGCGAGGGTCTCACTAAGTAGCTGAGGCTGGCCGCGAACCTGGATCCTCCGATCTCCGCCTCCCAAGTACTGGGATTACAAGCGTGCGCCACCACGCCCGGCAGACATTATTAAGTTTTTTAACAAAGTATTTCTTAAAGTCACCATTCACCACTGGGAATGTAAACTAGTACAGTCTTTCTGGTTGCTGATATGGTAGTACGCATCATAATAAAAACGCATGTGCTCATTGAGCCCACCCTTTCATGACTGAGCAGTTGACCTTGAAGATCTATTCATATGTGTGCACATAATACACATGGATAATGCGCGCCCATGAGGTGCATGGGGTACATGGATAATGCGCTCACAAAGGCGCATGGACAATGCCCGCACATGAGACACATGGATAACGCGTCATGATGCGCATGGATCAGCAGCTCATGGTACCAGTGCCAGAGCAGCAAAAACCTGACGACCTAATTGTCCATAAACGGGATTGATTTCTTTTTTTTTTTTTTTTTGCAGTACCAGGGATTGAACCCAGGGGCCTTCTACCTCCGAGCTATATACCCAGCCCTGTTTTTTATACTTTATTTTGAAACAGGGTCTCACGAAGTTGCGGAGGGCCTCACTAATTAGCTGAGGCTGGTCGCGAACCCAGATCCTCCGATCTCAGCCTCCCAAGTACTGGATTACAAGCGTGCGCCACCACACCCGGCTCAACGGGATTGATTTCTAAAATGCGTGCCTATGCACTATGAATAATATATTGCCATTAAAACAATGTACTGATATGAAATTATCAGAGGCATTAAGTGGAAAGAGGGACATGGCTTTCATGTTAAAAAAAAAACATTTTTAATGTCATAAAAAGAATAAATCTGAAGCCAGGCGTGGTGACACACGCTTGTAATCCCAGTACTTGGGAGGCTGAGACCAGAAGATCTGGGTTCGCGGCCAGCCTCAGCTACTTAGGCCCTCTACAACTTAGTGAGACCCTGTTTCAAAATAAAGAATAAAAAAAATAGGGCTGGGGGCGTAGCTCAGAGGTATAATGCCCCTGGGTTCAATCCCCAGTACCGAAAAAAAAACCAAACATATCAAGAAGCAGTGTGTGCTGCATATAAACCCATGTGTGTTTAAAAGAAAAAGCAGTCACATGTGCAGAATGCATCTCTGAAATGATATGTAAGAACACAGGCTCCATTTGGAGATTGGAAATGGGGAGGAAGGGGTCTGGGGACTTTTACTCTGTACTTTCCTTAACTGGTATTATTTTAAAAACTGAAAACTAAATTTTATTCATTTATTTATTTATTTATTTATTTATTTTTTTGCGGTACCGGGGATTGAACCCAGGGGCGTTCTACCTCCGTGCTACACCCCTGGCTCTATTTTTTTTTTATACTTTAATTTGAAACTGGGTCTCACAAAGTTGCGGAGGGCCTCACTATGTAGAGAGAGAGAGAGACGGAGAGAGAGAGAGAGAACTGAGGCTGGCCGCAAA
>PVJS01051407.1:0-13987 GCA_004027185.1 Glis glis
AAAAAAAAAAAAAAAAAGAATGGACTCCCATTTACTTAAGGGGATTCACGAGGTTACTCTGATTCAGTGAGAAATCAGTGTGTATGTGGGCCTCTAGACTTGGTAGGAATAAGATAGAAGAGGAAAGAGCTGTGTCATCTATAAAACCCAAAGGAAAGGCATGAGCATGGAAGGCTGGGAGCGTGCTATTTCTCTTTTGTGAAGTAGAAAGCCATTGAAAATTTGAGCAGTGCCAGGCAAAGTGGTGCATGCCTGTAACCCGAGGCTGTAATTGTGAGGCTAAGGCAGGAGGGTCCCTTTTGAGGCCAACATGAGGAACTTAGTGAGACCCTGTCTTCAAACAAAAAGAGATCAGATAGAGCTGGGGATAGGGTTTGGTGGTAGAGTGCCACACGGGTTCAATCTCCAGTACTGAGGAAAAATACAAACAAAAACTTTGAGAGGTGGAAAAACGTACTTAGGGTTTTAGGAAGCTGTTCTGCTTGTGTGTATAGCACATATTAAATGTGTGAAGGACTATATTTAGGTAAGAAACAATTCTGTTCCTAGTCCAGTTTGGGAAAATGGCTCATCTGTAGTCACTGAAATGAAAATGTAAATTTTTAAAGAAACATTCAGATTTAGCTTGTATTTAGGATATACTAATATGAAAACATAACCCAAACACACCTGTATTAGTGTTTCAAATAAAGACATTACGGAGAAGTAAATAAATTCTGTTCTTTGGGGATTATTTAAGCTTTAACTCTTATGTTAAAATAAATAAAACACCAATGTTCCAAAGTTTGATGTAATCATGAGACAGTCAATAACAGTTAAGAGAAAAAGGAAAAGTTAAGATATGCTAAATTGCAGCCGGGCATGGTGGCATACTCCTGTAATCCCAGTACATGGGAGGCTGAGATAGGAGGATCACAGTTTCAAGGCTAGCCACAGCAACTTGGTGAAATCCTGTTTCAAAATAAAAAATAAAAAGGGCTTGGGATATAGTTTGGAGGGAGAATGTCCCTGGGTTCAATCTCCAGTATACACACACACAAGAAAAGATATTCTAAATTGCTATAACGTGCTATGAAGCAAAAGTTATTCTGTGTAATAGATGGAACCATCTATGCTATTCGGTTTTTTGGTGACCTGATTATGGGGTGGGGGTGGTTACTCAAACTAACTCAGGCTTAATAACTAAAGGGATACTGATCTTTGTAAATGTCCTAAATCCTTTTCCTTCAAACCCTTTAAGATTTTAAGATGAATTTTTCTTTCTTTGGGTATTTTTTAAAAGTAAACATGATAGTCTAAAATATGTTGAACAAATTATCCATTATATTTGGCAATAAAAATATTATAATAGGACTATGCATTGGATAAAGTGTAGCTCTTCACTTTACATTTTATAATGTGTCAAGTTCTCTCTCAACTGTTCCTCTAAAGGAAATCTATAATGGCCACCCGAGTAAAGCAAAAAATTGGGAAATAAATTATAGGATTAAAAAGTCATTGATCACGTTACTCCATGCAGCTGGACAAGTTTTAGATTGCTCATTATCATTTCCATGATGATGGGCTTCAGCATCATGGAGTCACATCCCAAGGACAGTTGGATTATACAAAGGTTCAAGGAAATGTTTCTCAAACCCCAGGCCCTGATGACGTCAGAGATCATCTTAAAATGGATTGGACTCTCTGGGGTTGGATCTTGGCATCTGTGTATTTTATAAGATCCTCAAGTAGTACAAATCCATGTTGAAATTTTACAAATCACTAGTTTATCTTTTCCTGACATACATCTTCCCTTTCTCTGAGGACACACATTTTTCCTAGGGTATAAATGCTGACTTACTTGAGTGGGGGCTCCACCGGAGACAGTCAGAACTGTAAATGTCAAGTGGTGTGTATGTGTGTGTTTCTGTGAAAACGTGCATCTATTACCGATGTGGAACATACCTCACCAACGCTCACACTGTACGCTGTACGGAAGAGTGAGCTGCGCTGTACAACTTTTCATGTGGTCACATTTTAAGTGATAGAAACAGAATAAGCCAAAGGAAGATTCCCTCCCTCTCTTGTAGGATTTTGATAACTTGCAACTAGGTGTGGCCCGTGAAACAGAAGGAGAGTTTGTCTTCATCATATCCAAGATTGGATCATAAAATATCCTAATAACTTCATGTTTCAAAGATAGTCAATAAAAGACTCCAATGTTGAACCATGAATTGTGTCTTTCTTTCAAACATCCATTTTCCCTTTTGCTCCTTGAGGTTCTTAGGTTCCTAACTATTCTGATAATACACAGGAACTTGACTTTCCACAAGATGCACTATTATATGACCCTTTTCGTCAATGTCTTCCTATTACTTCTGAGTGTAATTACCTTGGTTAAATTTGTCCATGCCCTTGTTGATCAAGATAAAGGCTAACTAGTCTGATAAGCTTAATAGGCAATGAGAGTTAATGGCTTAATTATGTCTCATTATTTAATTAATAGGTTAATTATCATTAATTAAATAATAAATGGATTTAAACTAAGTTCTCTAACCAGAGGTTGCTTGGAGGGTGTTTTGTTGTTGTTATTTCTTTTTCTGACATTGTTTCCATTCCCAACTGTTGTTAATGGTCCAGCACACACTTTGCTGAAGCCAAACAGAGGAGCCCATCTAACCCGCAGTGTCTGTTTCTGATTCCAGGCTTTCTTCATACTGGATGCACTGCTTATTAAAATATAACTCCTTCCCAGACTAAAGTGTTCACCTCTATCCTTACTCTTCCTTGATAGTCCTTGACCAAAGTCATCTCTCACTGGCTGCTGTTTGATGGTTCTAGTAAGATTCATCCAACAAATATATGCTGTCTCTATAAAATGGGAATAAGAAGAGAATAAAATTCAATCTCTGTTTTCCAAATATTCATCATGCCATGAGTATACATAAACAAGTATAATATAATAAGAAAAATTAGATGACATATAAGAAAAAATATATTCAATGGAGAAGATTTCTGATCAATGAATAAGGTGTTCAGTTTTGTTATGCTAAATATCTATTAAGCACAATTATTTTGTTTAGGACTACTGCTGCATGTAGGGGTTATGGATTACACCTTTTTAGATATGCCTGGGAATCTGTTGTGAAGCTGTTGAGAGCCAGAAAGAGACGGGGGCATCTCAACATTACGCACTGTTAAGAGAAATCTGGAATTCAAAGGCTTTGCCCAGTCTCACCAGCCTCATGGAGGCTGCCCCCACCATGTGAGCAAGCCCAAGCTGCCCTGCTGGATAGTCAGGCAGAAGACTCAGAGCCACTGTCACCCTGATGGGAGTCAGCCTCCAGAGACACTGCCACTGCCCAAAGATACAAGAGCAAAGCTTGACAGATCCACACAACTGGCCGGCTGACCCAGGAACTTGTTAACAATAGTAAATCATTTTTTATTTAGGCCACTAAGGAGAGGTGATTTTTTACTCACCAAGCACTAGAATTTAATTTATACATTCAATTAATAGTTGGAAGAGCTTAAAGTAGGAATAAATGATGTACTACTAATATTAATGGTAATAGATCGTATTTACAGAACACTTACCATGTGTGAATTACTTCATGTACATGAATTGAATGTTGTCGTGTGTGTGCATGTATGTGTGTATGGTGTGTGTGTATGTGGGTGTCCTGAACACCACCCTGAATTGTAAATATTATTTTCCTCTTTTTGCAGATGAGAAAACTGAGACCTAACATAGTCATCAGCCTTGCATGATGAAGCTCTAAGGGCAAAGTCAGCCTTTTCAATCCACCTTCTTAATGGGCACTTCATACCTTGTATTGCCTTTTGGTGAAAAGAACAGATCAGAACTAATATGAATGTGCATTAGAATGCTCCTTTAATGGGCTTCTCATGGACCGTCTCATTAATTTTGTGGCTTCTTTATGATTCATATTAGCTTAGATATTATCCATCACAGTTCCCATCCCAGTGTCTTGTTCTAGTTCCTTAATCCAAAGCAGAGATACTGATCAAAGTTTCATGCCCAATGATAAACCATGAAGAAAGACTTTAAACTACTGGCATTGAAGTTTTTGAATATGTGGTCAAATAGTTAGGACTATTATCTGTTAGTTAGCATCATTAACTCTTCTGCCAATGGCCAAGGCAGCCCCTAGTAGCCTCAGAATAGATCTGAAACTCTCAGACAATCAGGTAATAATACTGATATTCTTTGCAAGTGGAAACTAGTATACTATATAGATCATATCAGCAATAAAAATCAATGTTCTAGTCACTTTTTAATGAGTATTTTAGTCGAATGATAGTTGATGTCTATTCAAAGGCGTTTCTAAGGGTATCTTTTGAATATGTTAGTCTAGACAATTTTTATATCAGATTTTAGAGGTATAATTTTATATAAGTATATAATGCATTTTGATAAATTTATTTAGTCATGTATCTACCAATATAATTAAATTATAGAATATTTTCATCAATTCACACATTTTCTTTTTTTTTTTTTTTTTGCCGTACCGGGGATTGAACGCAGGGGTGTTCTACCTCCGTGCTACACCCCCGGCCCTATTTTTTATGCTTTATTTTGAAACCGGGTCTCATGAAATTGTGGAGGGCCTCACTAGGTAGAGAGAGAGAGAGAGAGAGAGAGAGAGAAAGTGAGAAAGACAGGGAGAGAGAACGAGAGAGCTGAGGCTGGCCGCGAACCCGGATCCTCTGGTCTCCGCCTCCCAAAGTACCTGGATTACAAGCGTGCGCCACCACGCCCGGCTTAATTCCCACATTTTCTAAATGCTTCTTTAGGAACTCAGACCCCTACCTCAGTCTAGTCCCTGATAGCCACTGGGTCTAATTTCTATCCCTATAGTCTTGCCCATTCTAGAATATCATATAAATAGAATCATATATTACTTTTTGTGACTGCTTTTTTTTTTAACTTAGGACAATGCTTTGGAATGCACTGACATCATTACCTAGACCAGTAGTTGGCTGTTTTCATTACTTAGTAGTATTCCATTTTATAGACTTACCACAATTTGTTCATCCCTTCCCCAGCTGAGGAATGTGGGTTATTTCCATTTCATCATTGTGAATACAGGTGTTATGAACACTCACATTATATGGACATAGATTTTCATTTTGTTGGGAGCAAACAAAAGATTTCTGGTAATATGGTGCTATCAGCTCAATTCAGCTAATATGGCGTATCCTCTCAAAATACATATGTTGAAGCACTAATCCCTAATGTTAAGGAATTAGAAAAGCAGGGCAGTTGGTGATAGTAATTAGGTTTAGATGAGATCAGGAGGGTAGCACCCCCATGATAGGATTAATGTATTTAGGGAAAAAACAGCAGAGCTTCCCTTCTCCCCCATGTGTGAACACATCTGCAAGAACTAAATCTGCTGGCACCTCCATTTTGCACTTTGATCTTCCGAAGCAGTGAGAGATCAATGTCTGTTATTTAAGCCACCCAGTCTATGATATTTTGCTATAGAAGCCTGAGCTCACTAGGACATACTAAAAGTATATATTTCATAAATGTTTTGACATGCTTACCTTTTAATTTTTGGAAGACTGCAATTTGTTAACTTTTATCAATTATCCTTTATTGGTACATGAAATTTTAATTATTTTCAAAAGTAAGATAAATCTACCTTCAATATATTTTTATTTCCTTACTTGCTTTATTAGTACTTGAAAACAACTCTTTTAAACTCAAACATATACTCCATATGTCAAATACATGTGGAAAACTCAATTTTTCACAAAATAATTATAAATTATTTTATTTTTTCCCAAATATTTGACTTATAGAGAAAACATATGATTTCTGCACTGAAAACAAAGTAAACAACTTATGAAAGACAGTGGAAGGCAGAATTAATGGATGAAGAAACTTAAATACACGTAAAATTCAATTAGCTCTTCTTCACGAAGGCAAATTTAATCAATGCACCTGCAGTTAATTGCTGCCTCTTAATGTGTATGTCATTGATCACATATAGAGTGAGGAGGCGGCACAGCTCCACTGCACTTTGAAATATGAATGAAGAGATAAAAATAGGAAAGAAAAAGAAAGGGTTAGAAGGGTGATTATGGCATTTTGCAGGAAGCAAGCCAGATAGGCCTTAAATATGTTTTTGATCTATTGAATTAAACCCTGAATGAGTCATTGTCTGGGAAATAGGTTATATTAAAATTATCTACTTGTACCTAGTTGGCCTAGGAATCAATTATCCAATGCATCCTATGGAAATCAGAGGAGAAAGTTTATTTAGAACAGGAGAATGTTTACTTGGAATTGCTTTGCAGAAGGAAAACATAACAAATGGCTACTATTAGGATAAATTTCACAGGTTTAAAAATTCATTAAATAACAGTAATGAATGCATCAATTTAGAGACAGTCAAGAATCACTTTACCCTAAAATAAGAGGAAAACAGAATTGATCAATGAAGTACATTTATTTTTTGCTAGCTCAGAATAATTCCCCTTGGAAACTGTCATGCTATCTTATTCAGCTTCAGGGCCCACAGCAGATGTTGGAGTCTTTGCCTTCCCTCCCATCCCAGGCAAGTGTGGGAACCACGGTGATGGTTGGCATTGTGACAGCCGGGGCCCTGGAGTCCCTGACTTATTTCTGCAGTGACGTCTGCTGGCATTGGATCATTATGGTTATTTTCTAAATGGTTAAGTCTCAGTAGATTCTGATGAACATCTTTACAAGATAATTAGGCATATTCTAGAGACTGACATTTGCTTTTTCCATGAAATAAACCTGCTCTCATAGGTGCGGGTCTGCTGTCACATCCTCCACAGCACAGTCCATTATACTAGTAACAAAACAATAACAGTCCCTTCTCCTTCTCTTTCTCATTGTCTTCTGGGAGCAGGTACCTTTGTACATTTATTCATGTCAGACTGTGCTAAATGGTACTCAGATATTATTTCCAATCATCACAACTGTGCTTCGAGGAGAAATTGTAATCCTTATTTTACAGATAGGAAAAAAGAACCCCAGGGGCTAATTTGCCATGTGACAATCAAGTCAGTAGTCCATTGACTTGTTTGAATTGAGCAGTCAGGTCTGTCTTTTGTTTGTTTTGTTTTTGCTTTTTGTTTTTGGTACTGGGAATTGAATTCTACCTCTGAGCTATACTCCCCAGCCCTATTTTATTTTTTTTATTTTGAAACAGGGTCTCACTAAGTTGTGGAAGGCCTCACTAAGTTGCTGAGGCAGGCCACTAACCTGTGATCTTCCTATCTCAACCTCCCAAGTACTGTAATTACAAGTGTGTGCCACCATGCCTGGCTCAGAGCAGGTATCTTGTGACAACAAGCTGTACTACAGAGAGTTCATGACTTAAGAAGGTTTGACTTAAGAGTTTTTTTTTTTTGCACTTTATGATGATTCAAAAACCACATGGAACCGGGCATGGTGGTGCACACCTATAATCCTAGTATTTGGGAGCCTGAAACAGGAGGATCACAAGTTCGAGATCAGTCTCAGCAATGTAGCAAGACTCTCAGCAATGTAGCAAGACCCTGTTTCAAACTTAAAACATAAAAAGAGCTGGAGCATTAGCTTGGAGGTAGAATGCCCCTGGGTTCAATCCCCAGTACCAGGAAAAAATATTATATGCATATTTATTTTTATGGATATAGTGGAAGCTGTATGATCTTTCCCCAGGCTAATGGTATGAAGTACAATGCTCTCTCTAGAAGATGGGCAGTGGCAGGGAGCCCCAGCTTCCACATCTAGGATCTGAGAATAACACCAACACTCCAAGAACAGTGGGTAAAAAAGAGAGCAAGAAAAACCCTAGACCTTGATGATACCACCAGTAGCTGCATCAGCTGCCCCTGGAACACACCGTTTCCCTGGGCTTCTTGTTATGTGAGATAATAAGTACACTTGTATTATAGCTCAGTTTGTCTAGTACTTGAGTTTCAAAGCATGGTTACATCTAGCATAGCATTTTCCCTTTAAAAAGCAAACTCCTATCCATACCTGTCTCCATCCCCTGTGTAGAAACACATTAGCTCTCAATAATACTTCTGTGCATTTCTATGAAAAAGAGTGAAAAATGTAGATGTAGCTGTGGCCTATCTCTATAGTAAAGTGGTTTAAATAATGATTACTTGCACCGGATTCTCATTTTATGGCACTGAATAAAACCATATACACATGTTTAGGGCCATAGCCATACATTACAGTTTACGCCTGCACAGTGCTCTATGTAATTTGAAGTCAGTAGTAGAGAAATGATGAAGACTGTTCTCCTGGAACATAACCACAATGAAGATACCCAGTGCCCAAGTCCTTGTCACCACTGGACCACCTGAGGAGAAAACCTGATAAATTAATTCATCTCGTAGCAGAAAGTGTCATTCCTTGCTTTTAAATATGTACAGTTTATCTGCCATCATCTGTGGGAATGGATCACTGGGCAACAAGCTATCCCCAGGAACATTTTCAGATAAGATGATGATTTTTTCGCTGAAAATTGTATTTTTATGTAAACCACAGCCCAAATATAGTTGAATTGCAGTGAGAGAACACATTCATCTCCAAATTATGCATCGAGATGCATCTGATGACCTTGAAAGTAAATCTACTTGGAAGGTTTAGTGCTGCTCTCAAATAGGCCTATATTTTTAAATATATTATGTTTCTGTGTAAAATATAACAAAATATGTGTGGGTATTAAAAACTTAAAATCGATGCTTCGAGTTTAATGTCATAAAAATGAATTTCCATAAAATATGCATAACAGAGTCATGGATGCCAAAGATAGAAAAGCAGATAGTTTTTTTTTATAAAACATAAAATGCTTCTATCATTCTGGAATTTTTTTTTACTTTAAGTTATTAAGGAAGCAACTTATATTTTTATCTGTTTTCTGAATTTGGAAGGCCACATTGTAGATAATAATGGCAAGTAAACTGAGCTCATCTTTTAATCATCATAAATAAATGAATTAATTCCAATTGTTTCCTTTTTCCTGTCAACAAAGCTACACATTCTAGGACCTGTGCCTATCATATGGATAATCATATATATGTCTAAAGAAATGTTCATAGACAATTAAGGTCACATAAACAATGGGTAGCTTTAAAAGTATATCAATCAAAACACTGGCTTCTGCCATTTTGGTTTTCTAAAATAGTTTGAAAAAGAAAAGTTTGTCTTTCTTGCTTGTAGTTATGAATTAAATACTAGTAAGCACTAGAGAAATTCAACTCCTATCTATTGTTTCATTACATTACTTTAAGAAAAGTGAGTGGGTCTTATACTCAGATCCCTGAATTGTGGAGATGTCTATAAATCCTTTGAGAATATGCTGAGTTCAGTGCTTCAGGTACCTTTTAAGAACCCTTCAGGAAAAGCTTTCTTAGGAGAGAATTAAAGGCAACATGACTTACAATTACTCTCACAAATGCAAACAAGGAGACTTTGGAGGTAGCTCAGAGTGAAACAATCCCATTCATTATCACTAAATGCCAAATTCTTGTGTGGCTCTTATTCCATGATTAGAAAATGTATTTCTCAATGTGTCTAGTATAGAAAGAACTCTTAAAGAATGGATGTTGGCCAGAAAATTTTAGAAAAGTTTATTTTGTTTCAGTAATCAAATATGCACAAGATGGTGAAAATTAATAGCTTATGGATTTCAGCATAGACAAATATCATAACACAAAGGTCCAATCTCCATTCTGACTGGTTCTGTGCAATTTTAATTTGGAGTTAATTTTTATCTTTAGTGAATGCCCTACATTTTTTAATAGATCTCTCACCATTTGAGAATTGTGAAGTACTGTGATTTCAGCCCAAAACTTTATTCACATCAACTGTGTATTAACTTCAACCCTTTATTCACATGAAACATTGATATGGTTCATCCACACTGAACAGGGAACTCATTTGAACCTAGCAAATGAAAGAAAAATAAGGATAGATTCTATGTTTCAGAACCATGAAAACTATCCACAAATAGAACCCATGGTTTTAGAGATTCCTATAATGCTTCACAGGGGTTGCTTTGTACTATAACACTGTACTAATCATTTTTAATATATTAACTTACTACATAGCTATATAATACAGATTGCTGTATGGTTCAACCATGAATTATTATCTACCTGCCAGTTAAAAAAATGAGATAAAGCAAAAATTCATCTGTTAAGTCTAAATATTTAGTCATTAGCTAAACTTCCCTCTCTACCATGTAAACATAAAGAGCAAAATTGTAATTATCCTTTAATTCTTATTCTTTATCTTATGCTGTAAAAAATATTCATTGAGGGGGGAGAATGCTCCCAAATTCATTTTATGAGCCAGTTTCACCCTGATACCAAAACCAAGTAAGAGTACATCAAGTAAAGAGAACTACAGACCAATATCCCTGATGACCCAAATAAGTCAACCAGAACATTTCTAGAACTGATAAATTCAGCAAAGTAGCAGTGTAATGATTTGTATTTGGAATGTCTCTCTATCCCTCATGGAAACCAGACAGTCATGTTAGAGGTGGAGCTTTGTTGCCAAAGAGGGGTCCTTGTGGGTATGGCGTTGGGGATTATGTAAGGTCCCTCCTCCCCTTATCCTCTCTCTGGCTTCTGGCCTCCATGATGTGAAAGCCATCTCTCTGCTTCTTCCTGCCATGCCCTGAGTTCCACAGACCCAGCCTGACATGGACTGAACCTCTGAAATCTCCAGAACTGTGAGCAAATAAATCTTCTTTCCTCTAAGTTGTGCGGTCAGTTGTTTTGTATTACAGCAGTGAGAATGCTGTCTGAAACAAGCAGAATACAAAATCAACATACAAGAATCAACAGCTTTTCTATACACCAAAAATGAATCAATTGAAAAATGAATTAATGAAATAATTCCATTCATCTTTGTGGCTGCGTAAAATTCCATTGTGTACATATCCCATACTTTTGTGATCCATTCATCTGTTGATGGACACCTTGGCTGGTTCCAAAGTTTGGCAATTGTGAATTGTGCAGCTATAAACATATATACACAGAATTTTATGTGGCCACAAAGAAGAAAAAAATTACGTCATTTGCAGGGAAATGGAGAGAACTAGAGAACATTATGCTAAGTGAAATTAGTAAGTCAGTAAGAGTGAAAAGCCGGATGTCCCCCCTAATATGTGGAAGCTAGATAGAATGGGACTTAGAAGGGACTCCCGACAAAGAAGAAGAAAACTTTAGATGAACAAAGAAGGTGCCCTAACTGAGGGAGTTGGGATGGGGGTGGAGGGAAACACACTATATCACATGATGTATATACACAAACTTATACGACTCAATCACTATGCAGATCACGAAAGGGAGAGGAGGAGGGAATAGGGTGGGATTGGAGGGAGGGCTAAATGAGCAGTGTGTGCATGTATGATGCTGCTACCCTGATGTGTATCAAAATGTATAATTATAATGCACCAATAAATGAATATATAAAAAATAATTCCATTCATAATACCTCAAAAAATAATGCCTAGATATAAATGTAACCAAGGAGGAAAAAGTTCTCTACAATGAAAGCTATAGAACTCAAAAGAAATTTAAGTAGACATTATAAGATTAACCTCCCATGTTATGGGACAGGAAGAATAAATATTTTCAAAATGACCCTAGTACTAAAGTGCTGTATAGATTCACTGTGATTCCTATAAAAATATCAGTGATATTCTTCAAATAACTAGGAAAAATGTTTTAAAATTCATATGGAAGAACAAAAGACCCAGAATAGCCAAAGCAATTCTGAACAATATGAGCAATACTGGAGGCATCACAATACCTGAATTCAAATTATATTGCAGAGCTATAGTAACAAAAACACCATGGTACTAGCACAAAGACACATAGAGCAATGAATAGAAAATACAGTACAAATCTATACAGATACAATCATCTGATTCTTGACAAAGGTGCCAGAAACTACACTGGAGAAAAAGCAGCCTTTTCAACAAATGTTGCTGGGAAAACTGGATATTAATATGCAGAAGAATGAAAATAGATCCCTATCTTTCACCCAGCACAAAAGTTAACTCAACATGGATCAAAACTCTAGCAATTAGATCAGCAACTTTGCAATTACAGGTCCAGAGAGCAACTTCTTCAATGAAACCCTATAGCTCAGAAAATAAGAGAAATGATCAATGGATGGGATTGTATCAAATTAAAAAGCTCTGTATAGCTAAGAAAACAATTAACAACATGAAGAGTGAGTCTATGGAATAGGAAAAAGTCTTTTCTAGCCACTCTTCTGACAGATGATTAAAATCTGAAATATATAAAGATCTCAAAAAACACCAAGAAAAAAAACCAATCAGTAAATGGATATTCAAGCTTGAAAGACATTCAAATTCTCAAAAGAAGAAATGAAAATGACCAACAAGTGCATGAAAAATATTTAACATATTTAGTAATTGGGAAATGCAAAACAAAATTACATTGAGATTTCATCTCATGCTAGTTAAAATGGTAATCATCAAGAATATAAATATTAAATGCTGGCAAGGATGTGGACAAAACGGCCACTGGTAGAACTACAAATTAGTAAAATCACTGTGGAAATTCTTCAAAAGGCTAAAAATGAACCACCATGTGACCCAGCTATACCACTCCTTAGTATTTATCCAAAAGAACTGAAGTCAGAATACTATAGTAATACATGCATGCTCACGTTTGTAGCAGTGCAATTCACAATAGCCAAGTTATGGCATCAACAGATGAGTGGATAAATAAAATGTAGTACAGTACGTAAACACAATGGAGTTCTACTCAGCCATAAAGAAGAACAAAATTATATCATTTGCTGGTAAATGGATGAAACTAGAGAACATCATGCTGAGTAAAATGAACCAGGCTTGGAAAGTCAAATGTCATTTGTTTTCTCTCATATATGGAAGCTAGAGAGAATAAAGGAATAAAAAGGGGATCTCATGAAAATGGAAGGGAGACCAATAAAGTATAGGGAGTGGATTGTGGTCATGGAGGATGGGTGGGAAAGGGAGCTAGTGGTAAATAAAATTGACCATATTATGTTATGTGCATGTACAAATAATGAATCCCATGTTTATGTGTAATTGCGAAGCACGAACTAAAAAAATCTCCTTTGATTGCCCCAATTTCAGAGTTTTTTGATGTATTCCACAAGTTAAAGAAGATGGGATCGTTTTCTCCTAGTGAGATGATACAGAAACATCCCTCTTACCATATCCTCCTGGTAGCAATACAGCTTTTTCAAACAAGAAAATGGATTATATATGCAAATCCAGCTGCTATGTCAACAAAAGATACACAATAGGCTAGGAAACACTCAGTGATTTAGACCATAGTAAATGCTAAATGGAAGGTGAATCTTTCCGTCAGGTATGGATTCCTTTTTGACTGCCATCTTAAAGTTGCAATTAAATCCAAAAGATGATCGCACTATTACCTCAAGATTCTGACCCATTTTACAAAACAACAACAAAAAAAGTTGCGATAAAATTACATTGCAATAGCATCCTTGGGTGTGAAGGATTCTGTCGATAAGTGTAAGTCAGAGTTCTTCTCCAAAGGGATCTTGTATTTCAGTAAATTAGTGAAGCCCACCACACATGCAGAAATAAGAGAACATTTTTGGCACGAATGCATTTGACTCTAAATGTTAGAAAATGGTCTAGGAATAAGTTAAAGAATGTATGCAAATATGGATCAGAGAATTGATAAGAAAAAGATGGAATTAAGGGGAAAAACCTTGAAAAGGACAAGGACTAAAGTTCACTGAATATAGATTTAGAAAATACGACATTTTTGTGGGTGTGAAACTGTAGGAAGAAAGCTGTGAAAATGATGGGAATATAGTTAATTTAGGGCATGTTGAAGGAAGCAGATGACATGAGAGTATGTGGTAGATTGTCTAGTTTATGACCTTTGGCTTTGCTTTATCTAAATATTCTATTTCCCCCTTCTCAGTCTTCCCTCAACTACT
>PVJS01051408.1:0-13987 GCA_004027185.1 Glis glis
AAGTTGCGGAGGGCCTCACTAAGTAGAGAGAGAGAGAGAGAGAGAGAGACACACACACACACACACACACACCCAGAGAGAGAGAGGGGGAGAGAGAGAGAGAGAGAGAGAGAGAGAGAGCTGAGGCTGGCTGCGAACCCGGATCCTCCGGTCTCTGCCTCCCAAAGTACTGGGATTACAAGCGTGCGCCACCACGCCCGGCGATGTTAAACTCTTTTTGAAGCAAATCTTTTCACCTCCACCTCCAAAATGTAGTCCAAACCTATCTGTGTTGGGGAAAATTTTGGTGTTATACCCATCACTACCACCATACCCCAATATTACTCCTGTAAATATGTTACTTTATAAGGCAGAATAGACTTTGCAGAAGTAATTAAGATTACTAATCAGTTGACCTAAAATGGGAAGACTGGACTGGATTATCCAGCTGGGCCCAATGCAGTCTCATGGGCTCTTAAAGGTAGAGATATTTCTTCTGCTGGTAGTAGAATGAGAACAATCTGCCATTGTTGTCTTGAAGATGAAGAGGACCATGTCAGGGAAATGGGAACCGCAGTACTGTTACCTCAAGGACCTAAATTCTGCCAACAAACCTGGATACGCCTGAAAGTAAATCTTCCCAAGAGCCTCCAAATGAGAGTCCAGCCCTGTTGACACTCGATTGTAGTAGTGAGGCCCTGAGTAGAAGACCCAGTTGATCAATGCTGTCTGTGCTCATGGACTTCTGATGCATGGAACTGTTTGTGATGGTCATTTGCAGCAGCAATAGAAAGCAACACACTCTCCATTCCTGTTGAATAGAATTTAAGGACTTAACTGTTTTTAGACTGTTTTCATTTTGGTTCTTCTGTTATTTATAATTGAAAGAGAAATATATACCTCCTTCTCAATCTAAAAAAATGTAAGCTCTAAAAATTAGAGCTTCCCCTTCTTTACTTAGGGGCTATTGAATGGATTGGCCTTTTGATGGAAGAATGTGGCTTTTCTTCTATTGACTAAATGACTGTCGAGAGCCAGGGTCCAAGCTAGTCAGTTTATAGATCCCATTTCCAATCCTCAGAACAACTTTGATGTCACAGAGGAAAAACGAATGGTCACATTGGAGTGGCTGGTACCCAGCCACCACCTCTAGTGATAAGCAGAACAAAAAAAATTACTTCAAAAAGGAAACAGATTCATAAGGAAATAATTCATTTATTGATTGATTGATTGACTGACTGATTGCAGTGCTGGGGATTGAACCCAAGGGCACTCTACCACCGAGCTACACGTCTCCCTAAGTTGCCCAGGCCAGGGTCTAAGTTGCAATACTTTTGCCTCAGCCCCTGCTCCCACCCTCGGCTACTGGGATTACGGGCATGCACCACCATGCCCGGCCAAAAATCACTTTACTGATTTTCACTCGAATATTCCTAATATTCAAATGTCCAGGACTTCAGAAACCAACTACAGAGCAGAAATGTTTCTGTCTTCAAGAGTTTTGAATTTCAGGCTACAAACTGAACTGTGCAATAAATTTAAAAAATTTTAAATTTTATATGGAAACTTGTTTAATTTTGAGCCGGGAAGGGAGGGGGTGAGGGATTGCACTGGACTAGTTAAATAGGCAGGAAACACTATTTAAGACTGTTGCAATAGGGAAGAGAAACTAAAGTACTAGGAGAGAAGAGTTGAACCCAACTCCACTGAAACGAAAGGCAAGAGAATTAATGTAAACAGAAAAGAGCTCAGGATGTTGGGGGGGATGTCTGTGATTAGGTCATCTATATTTGCTGTCACTTATTAAATTAGGTCCCTATCCTCCCACAGAGATGGGGAGACTGGGCCCTATCATTCCTGATGAATACATTTCAAAGGGATGCCTCCCAGGCCATGGAGAAAGACATTCCTGGGTTGTGCAAGATTTACATTTAAAAGAGACATAGAAAGGATTAGTAATTCCAAGTTTTCTAAAGAAAATACTCTAAGAAAAGGAGGTCTGGAGCCTAGAGTCAGGTAGAAGCTTGTCTAAAGTTTAGTCAAGCTAAGATCCTCAAGGTCACCAAGGGCATTCCCAGCCTTCAGAAAATTTAGTCTTTCTAGAGAGCTTTACTTTCTAATTTTAGGGCCCATTCCAACCCCTACCACCTCCTACAGATTGGTCCATGTTTTCAGGCACCAAGATGGCCCCCTTAACAGCAGAGTTGTCCATTAGGCAGTTTAGCACAAAGCTCTCTTCTACTTCTGTGCATATTTAGGGCACAGGAATCGTATTTCTAGGTGTCCTTTGAGCCAGGGTGCTTAAATACCCTCTTTCTGCCACATTCTTCATCTGATCAAACCATCACATAGTCTGAATGTAGGAAAAATACAGAAAAGGAGTGGAAGAAATAAAAAGAAAAAATAATATCGGCTAATTTCTCGAGCATATTTTCTGTCACATATCCTAAAGAATAAGCTGATTCATTCAACAAAGACAAAAGCATTAAGATGCTAAAAATCTGTGCATTCACATGCTAATTCAAGAAACACAGAAAATGCATCTCATTAGCCTACAGGCACTGGCGGCTGCATTTAGTTATCCATTCAGTGTGGTTTACACACTACTCAATAAACTTTTCTGAATTGGAGCCCTATTTTCAAGGATTAATTTTTTTTTTCTCAGTAGCACTCAATATTGGAAACTACACTAACCATTCATCTTAAAAATATGCTTTTAACTCTGATATTCTTAAGTTGTTGTCTTGAAGATGAAAGGGCCATGTGTCTGTGTCATCCTGCAAAAACAGTATAGTTTGGCACATAATCTCTACACCTGAGATAATGAGGCCTGTGGTGAAATTCCTAGAGATTTTTTTGTGTTGAATAGGGCTCTGGTGTTCATATCAGAAATTAGCATTATAAACTCAAAGAATGATTTCTAAAGAGACCAAGAGACAAAATATCAAGACTTTATTTTTTTAGAAAACCTTGCCATTTTAAATAACATAGCAGACACTGACAAACCTTAAGGAAGTTGAACTACTCAGTTCATGATGTTGCCATGACAACAGATCTTTAAAACTGAAAGTGAGGATAAAGATGAACAAAAATTTAGGTTGTAGACCTTATAAAAGAATCAAATCCTTTTTTTTAATAAAAATTTCCCATTGGACCAGGTTTCTGTAGGAGATCCCGCTGGACAAGAAAGAGCCCTCCCTACCGGGTTTAGCTTCTCTCTTTGCCTTCGAAGGGTTTCCTGATGTTGCTACCCCACCCAGCCCCTGGAGTCCCTCTGCTTCCCTTGACTGCTGGCTGAAAGTGGCAAAAAATTTCCATTCCTTAGCAGTGCAACAGAAATAGCTTGGAATGCTCCAAGAGAGGTTTTAATAAGAAAGCAGAGGAAAACAAAAAGCAATATGAATATTTCCAGCTCCCTTAGTCATTTTTTCAGTGATACCGGATGCTGCTATCTGAGCATGAGTAGTTTCTGGAACTGTGACCAAGGAGACCACCCATCCCAGCTTTCCCAGGATCTCCCTGGTTTTAGCTCTTGAAAGTCCCACATCCTGGGAAACCTGTTACTCCCAGGCAAACTGGCTTGCTTGGTCACCCTACCTATTGAGGGGAGAGGGGGGTCTCCTAAAAGCCCTCTTTTCTGGTGTCTCAATTTTTTCCTGTCCAACTCCTCCAGCATTCCTCTAGGCCACAGGTGATAAGGTTGAACGAGTCAGTTCAACCAGAGAATGAAAGGGTCCTACTTATTCAAATATGTTAGTGTGGCAATCATAGCTAGTCAGAGAGCCACTGAGCCATGCACTTACTTGGTACAGAGTATTTTACCACACCTCTCAACCAGCACTCTTAGAAATAGACCTCACCACTACATAAAAATACCTGCTGCCACGACCGTGGACTCCTCAAAAAATTTTTATCACAATTATCACAGGTGCAGACATCTTTGGGCAATAAAACAGTCGCTATTCAACTGAGTACTATGTAAGCAGTCAAAAGAAAGTGGCTTTAAAGACTTCTTGAGCCAGGCGTGGTGGTGCACGCTTTGTAATCCCAGTACTTGGAAGGCTGAGACAGGATTGCAGGTTCACCACCAGCCTCAGCAACTTAGTGAGCCCTCTGCAACTTAGTGAGACCCTGTTTCAAAATAAAGAATAAAAAATAGGACTGGAGGTGTAGCTCAGAGGTAGAATGCCCCTGGATTCAATCCCCAG
The DNA here is from genome assembly GCA_004027185.1 of Glis glis. Classification (NCBI taxonomy): domain Eukaryota; kingdom Metazoa; phylum Chordata; class Mammalia; order Rodentia; family Gliridae; genus Glis; species Glis glis. Next base: position 4,188 of record PVJS01051408.1, read on the forward strand.
TACTGAAATAATAATAATAATAATAATAATAATAATAATAATAAATAATGATGACTTCTTGACCAAATAATCCAGCATACTGTGGTCCTTCGCAGACCCAGCACACAAGTGGATCACAGTGAGTAATTAGAAGTAGAGAATTGAAGCCTGGCATGGTGGCGCATGCTTGTAATCCCAGTACTTGGGAGGCTGAGACAGGAGGATCGCAGGTTCACAGCCAGCCTTAGCTACTTAGTGAGACGCTCTGCAACTTAGTGAGACCCTGTTTCAAAATAAAGAATAAAAAATAGGGCTGGGGGTGTAGCTCGGAGGTAGAATGACCCTGGGTTCAATCCCCAGTACTGCCAAAAAAAAAAAAAGGAAGTAGAGAATTGACTTTATTAAAATTAGAGCTGCCATTAACTTCAAGTATGAGTGGATTTTTGTAAATAACTTTTATTCTTTATTTAAAAATATATAGGAAAAAGTGAAAAATACAGAAAAGTATAGAGAAGACAATGAAAATCAATAATAATTTATTATACAGTAATACATACAGATAACATTTTATCATCTCTCTGTGATCTCTCTATATATTAACACATATATGCATATGTAGTATCATAAATATAATACATATGTAGTTTTCTGTTTCATCTGGCCATTTGTTATTGGATTGAATATTTGCTCCCCCCTCCCCACAAATTCCTATGTTGAGTTTCTAACCCATGTCTACCCGGTGTAGTGACATACACCTGTGGTACCTATACTTGGGGCCTGAGATAGGAGGATCATGGATTCAAGGCCAGCCTCAGCAACTTAGCAAGACTCTGTTTCAAAATAAAAAATAAAAAGGGCTTGGGATATAGCTTGGGGTTAGACTGACCCTGGATTCAATCCCCATTATTTAAAAAAAAATAGCCATTTACAAGCCAGGAAGACAGCCCTCACTGAGAACTAAATAAGATGGCACCTTGATCTTAGATCTCCTAGCCTCTCAAACTATGGAATCAATTTCTGTTGTTTAAGCCACCAGTCTATGATTTTTTGTTATGGCAGACTTAGGTAGCATTCATTAAACCATGAAAATGTTCCATGTTAAACATTCTTCAAACTTAACATTTATAATGACCAGACGATCAGCCACATACATCATGAATGTACCATAACTTTGTTTATCAAATCACTATTTTAATCATTCATATATATATATATATATATGGCACTTCTTGTTGCCCTTTCTAATTTCCAAAAAGAACAATGATTTTGTTCATGAATGTACTCTTTCTCTAAGTAGCCATGTGTCTCAAAGAGAAATGATTCCACTACAAGTCTAAGAGTAGACCTGACTGGTCTAAGAATAATACAATTCTCTTCCCAGTGACTGATTCAAAAATGGTATATGACCATTTCTAGTCAATAAAATGTAAAGGGAAGTTCTAAGGGAAAGATTTTGACAAGTTTTCTCATATCTAAGACAAATACATAAGAAGAGCTGGCCTTTCTTCTTCCTCTAGACATTGCGATTTCTGGATGTACAACCATCTTATTTTCTGCCAGCTCTAAAAACTACAGAAAAGATGAATGAAACAGTTCTTTAATGACATTGTTGAATCACTGAATCACAACCCTGAAGCCTACCTCCTCTTCTGTATCTCCTATTACATGAAATAAAATTGCTCCTTATTTAAGACAACTTGTGTCAGAGTTTTGGGTACTTGTAGCTAAAATTATTCTATAACAAAATATAAATTTTGCTCTTATGAAAATCTTTGTGCATAAATCTTTATCCATAGCTGTGATTATTTCTTAAAATATAATTTCTGAAGAGAAAATCGTGCATCAAAGGGCATGAACATGCTTAATATTCTTCATGTCTGTTGCCAAATTTATTCTGAGAAAGACTATATTGATTTACACTCCCATCAATAGTATATGAATGACTATTTCAATATGCCTTTGCCAGCATCAAGTATAATCTTTTTTAACTTTTTATTGATGTGAAGGAGAAATAATAGTACCATGTTGTGATAGCAGTTTGCATCTTTGTTAAAGGGGTTGAGCATATTTCTATATATAGTATTTATTAGTTATTGGCATTTAGTCTATACATTGTCTATTTATACCCTTGGCTGCATTTGCTTACTGTTTTCTTAAGTAGAATTTGAGTCTAGTTATTTTTTAAAGTTAACTATAATATACTTTTTATTTAAATATCTTTCTGGTTTGGATGAAAAGGCATATTATTATAGGACAGAAATTGATGTTGACTATTTAAGTCATAAAATGAAAAAAAAAAACCTAAAACTCACTGGAAACACAAAAAGCTTCTCTTCTTTAAAGGATGTTCCTATGGAGTTTGAGAAAATTCATGAAAGAGTTTACTACTTGCAATCTAAATTCACATGGAATCTTATAACTTTTTGATTTCAATAATCGGTGCTCTTGGGCTATCTGACTGCTCGTTTTAAAGCTTCGTTTATGAGCTGTTCAGCAATATTTAGGTTTCTCTCTACTGCCTTAATAACCCACTATAACTTCCCTCATGCACCCTCTTTCTAAAAATTGTTTTATGTCAGGGCTTAGCAAATTTATGATCAACTGGAGAGAAACATGGGTGTGTAAAATTAAAAATGAGCTTCAATAATAATGTATACTTGAGATACAGGAGGCAATACTTATCCATTTTTACTCTGAAAGTGCCAGTTTTCAGTGTGTCTGCAACCCAGGGAAATAGCATAATTCAATCTCCATTATTAATGTGTTCAATTACACTTTTTTATATAGGTTGGCACTAGAGAGGGACTCTCTTGAGAGAAAAGAGGAGCGATGATGAACAGTGCTCACTCCCTCACTGCCAAGCTCTTCCCACGACTTTGACTGGATTGGAAAGAAGAACATTAGAAAGTGCTGCAAGCAGCCAGCTTTGTCCCAGAGGCCATCACATCAGAAGTAAAGTCTGTATAACCTTTGGGTCTGGGCTTGCATGTAGGAAGAGTGGCCGCCTCCTTGTGATCAACAGGTCACCACCCCCACCCCCAGGCAGGAGCACGGAAGCTGGGAGTCCTGGTGGATGGTGCTTGAGTCAGATGGGCTTTATACTAAAGAGCCAGGCAGAGAGAGGGGTGCAATCACTGAGGCTTGGGGGCAAGACCTATTAGTGGCCCAGGAAAAGTTGACAAGTGGGGGAAGGACAAGGTACCAGGATCAGAGAAAAGAGCAGATCCTGGAAAGCGGAGCACACAGTGGTGGAGAGAGCTTCAAGCTGGAGAAGGAGCAGTCTCCCCCAGATTTGACTGGCAGCAAAGGAGACTCAGTCAGCAATGTGGGAACCCAGCAATTTGCTGTGGGCAACTCAAATTCCAGGTCAATTGAAGAGTAACAAATCTCTGCAAGCTCGTCTTGTCAAAAGAGAAGGGTAGAAAGGGTTATCATAAGACACAAGTTCAGGAAGGGCCTGGAATTGGGAGTAGGAAAAACATTAGAAATGCAGGCCATGTTCTGCCATCTTTGCTTCTCGTAGTATGTATGCTACATTTTTCTCTCCGCGTGCTAGTTGGAGAGATGACCTCAGTCCACTCAGAATGTGGCGGCTCCTAGCTCCTGAGTTTAGATGTTATAGCTCAACCACATGGACTCCGAATATCTCTTTATCACCCTCAGTCTCTCGCAACCTCTATATCTACCTATCTTTTATTTTTTGCTTGCTTATTTTTTTATTTTTTATTTGTGTGTGTGTGTGTGTGTGTGTGTGTGTGTAGTGCTGGGGATTGAACCCAGAGCCTCACACATTCTAGACAAGAGTTCTACCACTGAGCTATACACCTAGCTCTATCTATCTATCTGGTCCCAATTTTTATTTGATGATTGGCCTGGCTCTATTACATTCAGCCATATTCATGACAGGCAGGTTCACAGTAAACACACAGAATGATGGGAACCCAACCCTGGTGTGTTAGTTAGAATTCCCTAAAGAAACAGAACCATAGGATATAAAGGTAGAAATATATGTATATGTGTATATACATCTTGATATATGTTTATGGGTATGTATGTATATATATATGTATGTGTGTATATGTATATATTATAAAAATGAAATTGGTTCACATGACTATGGAGGCTAAATCCACTGACTTGATGTTTGAAAACTGGAGAGCCAGGGAAGCTGTGGGTGTTGCTCAAAGACCTGCAAGCTAGAGGGCTAATGGTGTAAAGTCCAGTACAAGTCTGAAAGCCTGGGAACCAGGAGTGCTGAGGGCAGGAGAAGATCAATATCAAACAGAGAGGGATTTCAGCTTTCTTCCACCCCTTTCTTCTATTCTGGCCTTCAGTGGATTGATGATACCCATCCACACTAGGAAGGACCATCTGCTTTACTTAGTCCACCAATTCTAATATTAATCTCTTCCAGAAACATCCTTACAGACACACTCAAAAACAATGTTTAACAAGATGTCTGGGTGTCCTGTGGCCCAGTCAAGTTGACACATAAAATTAGAAATCATATTTGAGGATTAGAGTGATATGAGAGGTGGGCAAGATGAGCAGTTAAGGGGTTATTGTGAGCCATCTGCTAAAACAAATTCTAAGTCTCATTAGACTAGAGAGGGAGGAGACTGTCAATATACTACCACCTGCTCCATATTGAGATTGGTCTTTGATCTATGCAGCTGGCTATTGTGGAATTAAACACAGTAGAAGCTGGCCGTGGTGGTGCACACCTGTAATCCCAGTACTTAGGAGGCTGGGACAAGAGTATTGCAGGTTCCAAGCTAGCCTCAGCAATTTAGCAAGGCTCTCAGCAACTTAGCAAGACTCTGTTTCAAAATAAAAAATAAAATAGGACTGGGAGTATGGCTCAGAAGTAGAATACCTCTGGGTTCAATCCCCAGTACCATAATATAAAAAAAAAAAAAGATAGTAGAAGCCAGTGCTGACATAGTTTCTCTCTGAAAAAATACTTCTGAGGGCTCAGAGGTAGAATGCCCCCTGGGTTCAGTCCACAGTAACACACACACACACACACACACACACACACACACACACACACACACACCTTCTGAGGAAATGGCAGTAACGGTGTTTAAAATTATTGTATTAAATAAATGTATATGGCCGGGCGTGGTGGCGCATGCTTGTAATCCCAGTATTTGGGAGGCGGAGACTGGAGGATCCAGGTTTGTGGCCAGTCTCCACAACCTCGTGAGACCCGGTTTCAAAATAAAGTATGAAAAATAGGGCTGGGGGTGTAGCTCGAGGTAGAACGCCCCTGCGTTCAATCCCCGGTACCTCAAAAAAAATAAATAAATGTATATGTTTAATATATTTGTTTTTATACTTAAAAAAGAATACTGAAAGCTTTCAGCCATAATGGAGTAGCAAGGACTAGATTCTGGGTTTAGCCTCCCACCTTAAACAATTAGAAAACTATACAAAATACGTAAAGCAATGGTTTTCAAACATTAGACAACAGGTGGTACAGAACTGTAATCTGTGGGAGAAGAATCCTGTGATTACCCCAGTTTACTGCATGGGGAGCCTATATAGCATAGGTGGGGAACCTAAGTAGAGCTTGGTAGTTTCACTGATTTTAAAGTACAGGGAACCCGTACCCATTAGAATCGTGGAGCAAAGGAATTAAGAGAAGGGAATTGCAAAGAGAGATAGCTCCAGAGATTTTCAGAAGGCTTTCCTCAATTCTTCAGCTGTGTAGTTATCTAAGTAAGTATGCTTATACGAAAACTACCCACGGCCAAGGAATGAACTAGTAAAAATAAATAGGCATGGAAATTCCTACATGGCTAGAAGTCAAGTTCATACCAGCCCAAATGAAAAGACCTCCTCATACATGGTACATTGGGTAGACTCTTCTAAGAGCTATTGCTTTAGTAGTATGCCACATTAGCTCTATAATAAAGGCTCTTCGGTTCCAAACCAGACAAATAATTAAAGCAAACTTCAAAATGACCGAAACTAATTCCAGGTGACTTAACTATGTCCCAACAGAAGTTATTGAAAAGCAATAAGATGCAACACTCACTGGCATGAAATTCAAAATGTCTGTCATCCAATAAAAAATTACTAGGCATGAAAAAAACATGACAATATGATCCTTAGCTAAGAGAAAAATGATCACATATATGTTAAAATCAGCAGTCAAAAATATTAAAATAGCCTTTATAAATATATTCCACACATTTAAGAAGGTAAAAGAAAACATTTAACATAATAGGAAGTTAAAGATAGAAGAAAGACCTAAGTGGAACTTCTAGAGATGAAAACACAGTATCTGAAATGAAAAATACACTAGATGGAATTAACAGCAAATTCATTCATTGTACCTAAAGGCATAGTAATTGAAACTATTTACAGAGAGAAAAAAAAAGACTGAGAAAAAAATGAATATAGCATCAATAACCTGTGGAACCATATCAAGCAGTCTAATAACATGTATTGGAGTTACAGAAGGAAGGTTGGTTGGCAAAATGAAAAAAAAATTGAAAGAATATTTTCCCAAATTTAATGAAAACTGTAAAGCCATAGACACAAGAAGCTCAACAAACTTCAAATGAAGACATATGAAACAAAACAAAACCAAAAAACCTTGGTATGCAGAATAATGGTTCCCAAAGATGTCCATGTTCTCATCTCTAAAATTTAGTGTTACTTTATACCACTTTGCAGGTTTGATTAAATTAAGAATCTTGCATTGAGGAGATTATTCTGAATTATCTGGGCAGGCCCAATGTAATCCTAAGGATCCGTGCAAAAAGGATGCCAGAGAGTTAGAGAAGGGGATGTGACAATGGAAGTAGAGGTCAGAGCGATGCAAGGAATAAGCCATGCACCAAGGAGTGTGGCAGCCTCTGGAAGCTGAAAAAGGCAAGGCACGGATTCCCCTCTAGGGCCTCCAGGAGGAGCACAGCCCTGCAGGCATGGTGAGTTTGCCTCCGTAGGACACATGTTTGGACTTCTCATGTCTGGAACTGTAAGATAATAAATTTGTGGGTTTTTTTAACCCACTAAGTATGTGGTAATTTGTTACCATGACAATAGGAACTTAATACAAACACCAAAGAACATCATAGGAAAACTGATGAAATAAGAGATAAAGAGAAAAAGCTTAAAAGCAGCCAGAAAAAAGAAAGAAGCACTTTACATATTGGGGAACAAACCTTAAAAGCATCTGGGTGGGAGTTCATTGTGTAGAGAGGAGCAAGTCCATTGTGACCACTGACAGTGCTGGAGTTCACTCACTACGCCCTCAATCTATCTTTTGGCTCCTATTTTTTCACAGCTTGGGATGTCATCCTTTTATGAGTAGTAATAATAGCTCTGTCTTTTTAAAGAGTCCCTGCTTTGAGTATATTTGAGGGTTTTTTTTTTTGGTTTTTTTTTTTTTTTTAGTATATTGCTATCCCTCCACTTCTCCCCTCCCACTGCAATTAACCAGTGCAGATTTCAACCCAAAGACACATGGTTAACAGATGGAAGAGGCGGGATTCAAATCCAGATCCTCTTGATAGGATATGCTCATTTCACCATGAGAATTTTTCCCACTTTGGTGAGAAGCCACACACCTTTAAAGCCTTATTTTCCACTTCATCTTGTCAATGAAATGTCATCCTTGAGTGTCCTATGCACAATAATCCTTCCTCTTTAAAACCCTTCTTGCCATTGCAGACTGTGGCAGCTTGTCTTTAAGGACGCCCCCATCCCCCCTCAATCTTACTCCTGATGTCGAAGCCCTGTGCCCTCATCTGGGCTTGACCCTGTAGCTCACTTTTTTAGTAATAGAATGTAATAGAAATGAAACTGCATGACTCCCAAAACTAGATAATAATAGTTTAAAGAAAACCTAGAAGCTTCTTCCTGGAACTCTGAAAGCACTTGCTCTTAGAGCACTTGCTCTGAGGAAAGCCAGCCACCAGGTAAGAAACCTAACTACCCTGATACCGCTATGCCATGAGGAAGCTCAAGCTAGCCACAGGAAAGGGGCAAATGGATAAAGAGACAGATACCAGAGCAGCCTCTACAGTTCCAGCCATTCCAATCCCAACTGAGGCAGAAGTAAATGATATCAGATGAATACTTGGATTTAAACACAGAAATGAAGAACACTAGAAGTGGAAAGTCAAAGGATAAATAACTAATGATGATTTTTTTCTCATTTAAAATTTTAAAAAGAGATTATTGGCCAGGTATGGTGGCACACGCCTGTAATCCCAGTACTTAGGAGGCTGAGACCAGAGGATCTGGGTTTGCTGCCAGCCTCAGCTACTTAGTGAGGCCCTCCCCAACTTAGCGAGACCCTGTTTCAAAATAAAGAATAAAAAATAGGGCTGGGGTTGTAGCTCGGAGGTAGAATGCCCCTGCGTTCAATCCCCAGTACTGCAAAAAAAAAAATAAGATTATTGTTTGTTAAAATAATAGCACAGTATGGAATTTATAACATATGTAGAAGTAAAATTTATACCATACCAACAACAGAACAAAATAGGAGAAAAGAGAATTGGAAGTATACTGTAGCCAAGTTCTCAAAATATACTTTGGAGTGGTATAATATTATTTAAAGGTATACTGTGAAAAAGATGTGTATTGTAAACACTAAAGAAGGAATTAGAAAACTACAGCCCATGAGCCTGTTGTATAAATAGAAGTTTTACTGGAACTCAGTCAAGCTCATTTGTCTTCATATTTGTATGCCCCACAAAGGTAAGATACTTACTATCTGTCCCTTTACAGAAAAAATTGCCACCCCTGCCTTAGAATAGCCACTGAAAACCCAACAAAACAAAGTGGCACATGCCTGCAATCCCAGTACTTGGGAGACTGAGACAGGAGGATCCGGGTTCGTGGCCAGCCTCAGCATCTTAGTGAGGCCCTCCGCAACTTAGTGAGACCCTGTTTCAAAATAAAGAATAACATAGGGCTAGAGGTATAGCTCAGAGGTAGAATGCCCCTGGGTTCAATCCACAGCTCCACACACCAAAAAAAAGGAAAAAAGAGTGGAATCTGAAAACAAAACCAACAAACAAAACACCTCATTAACCGGAAGGAAGACAGAAAAAGAGAAGAAAAGTAACACCTAAGCTCCCCGCTGCACCCTACACAATCGCACTCCCTATACCACCGTCCACCGTGAGCCCTCTCCACCTTCCTTTCTCTTCCTCAATCTTGACTTCCGCCTTCTCCTCTAGCTGTCCATTCTCAGTCTTCTTCCAGGATTTTCCTTCCTTCACACCTCTCTTAACTGTGCCCCACCCCCAGTCTACCTCACTAGCTTATCTCCCAATTGCCACCTGCATCCTCCTCTTCGGACATACAGAGCCTTCTGCAGTTCTAAATACTCCTGTTATTCATCCATCTGAGTTTGTCCCTGTGATAGTTCCTCTACTTGGAGCTCCTCACTCTTTCTATGCCTAATTGCCTAATCCCTACCTCTGCTACTGCCCGCTGCCCTGGCTGACCAGTAACCAGACTTAAGCTCTAGACATGACCTCATCCACCCATAAGCCTCCATTCCCCCCATTCCACCTATGCCCAAGCTCCCCTCTGTTATTAAATCACTTACTACACTGACTTATAATTATTTCTTAACTTGTTTTTCTTCTCCATGAAATTCTTAAGATCCTTGAGGTCAGGAAAAATGCTTTATTGTGTGTGTGTGTGTGTGTGTGTGTGTGTGTGTATGTGTGTGTGTGTGTTACTGGAGATTGAACCCAGGGGTGTTCTACCTCTGAGTTATACCCCAGCCACTTTTTATTTTTATTTTGAAACAGGGTCTTGCTAGGTTGCTGAGGGTCTTGCTAAGTTGC
>PVJS01051409.1:0-13986 GCA_004027185.1 Glis glis
GGTCATGCGCCCCCTATAACCTATTATAGCCCTCTTGAGGCTAGGTGGGGCGGGTCTGCCAGCGCCATCTTTGCTATTGATATGCTGAATCGCTGAATTGCTGAATCGCTGCCACGTGGAAGAGGCCCGGTACTCTAGAGCAGGCCTCTGCTAGTTCACCGGGCCCTTTCATGGCACCGAGTAAAGGGCCCCGCACTCCATGTACCAGACGCCGGCGTTACCACTCACCACCCTGGCAGTCCCTGCACTCCCTGGGTGCCCCGTTCGCCAGGTGCCAGAACCCGGCGTCCAGGTACACAACCCCGGCAGTCTCTCGCCACCTGTGCGCCCCCGGTGCCAAGTACCAGACCCCGGAATATCTGCGCGCAACCACAGCAGCCCCTGTGCCACCTGGGTGGCCCCTGCAACAGAAGGGCGGCTCCTGCACCACCTGTGCGGCCCCTGCGCCAGGTATCAGACCCCAGCGTAACCGCGTGCAACCCCGGCAGTTCCTGCACCTCCTGGGTGTCCTCTGCGCCAGGTATCAGACCCCAGCTTCATTGCACGCAAACCCAGCAGCCCCTGTGCCACCTGGGCGTCCCCTGCGTCCCCTGGGCGGCCCATGCACAAGGTACAAGACCCCGGTGATACCTCACGCAACACTGGCAGCCCCTGTGCTCCTTGGGCGACCCCTGCACCAGGTACCATACCCGGTGTCCCCGCCCGCAACCCCGGGAGCCCCTTCTGTCTGGGCTGCCCCTTCGTCAGGTACCAGACCCCACCGTCCCCGCGTGCAACTCCAGCAGTCACGGTGCCACATGGGTGGTCCCTGCGCCAGGTACCAGACCCCGGCGTCCCCTCGCAACCCTGGCAGGCCCAGCGACACCTGGGCGGCCCCTGCACCAGATACCAGACCCCTGCGTCCCTGCGTGCAACTCCGAAAGTCCTTGAGCCACCTGGGGTGGACACTGTGCTAGGTACCAGACACCGGCGTCACAGCGAGCCACCCCGGCAGGCCCTGTGCCACCTGGGCGGCCCCTACTAGATACCAGACCCCGGTGTCCCCGCGTTCCCCTGCGTCCCCTAGGCAGCCCCTGCGCCAGGTACAAGACCCAGGTGTTACCGCGCACCACCCCAGCAGCCCCTGAGCCACCTGGGCGGCCTCTGCACGCGGTACAAGACCCTGGCGTCCAAGTGCGCAACCACGGCACCCCTGTGCCTCCTGGGATGCACCTGCATCACCTGGGCAGCCCCTGTGCCAGGTACCAGACCCTAGCGTCCCCGTGCGCCACACCAGAAGTCCCTGTGCAACCTGGGCGGCCTCTGCATCACATGGGCAACCTCTGCGCTACCTGGGCGGCCCCTGAACCATGTACCAGACCCCGGCGTCCCTGAGCACAACCCCGGAAAACCCTGCACCATCTGGGCGGCCCCTGCACCAGATGCCAGACCTCAGCATCCCCGCACGCCAACCCGGCAGTCCCAGCACTCTCTGGAAAACTCCTGCCCTGGTACCAGGCCCCGGCGTCCACATACGCAACCCTGGCATCCCCTCCCCACCTGGGCGCCCCCTGTGCCAACTACCAGACCCCGGCATACCTGCTCGCAACCGCACCAGCCCCTGCTCCACCTGGGCGGCGCCTGCCTCACATGGGCGTCCCCTGCACCACCTGGGCGGACCCTTTGCCAGGTATCACACCCCGGCGTCCCTGCGCACAACCCCAGCAACCCCTGCGCCACCTGGGCGGTCCCTGCACCAGATACCAGACCCCGGCGTCCTCGCGCGCAACCCCGGCAGTTCCTGCGCCACCTAGGCGGCATCTGCGCTAGGGATAAGACCACAGTGTCCCCGCGTGCCACCCCAGCAGTACCTGCACCACCTTGGCGGTCCCTGGGTCCCCTGGGCGGCCCCTGCGCCAGGAACAAGACCCCGGTGTTACCGCGTGCAACCCTGGCGCCCCTGAATTCCTTGGGCTACTCCGGCATCCCTTTGCGCAACCCCAGATTCCTCTGAGACATATGGGCGATCCTTGCATCAACTGGGCAGCCCCTGCACCAGGTACCAGAAGCCGGTGTTACCACACGGCAACCCGGCAGTCCTTGCGCTCCTTGGGCGACCCCTGCACCAGGTACCATACCCCGGTGTCCCCGCAATCAACCCCAACAGCCCCTTTCAACTGGGCTGCCCCTTTGCCAGGTACCAGACCCCATCGTCCCCGCGTGCCACCCCAGCAGTCACTGCACCACCTGGGCGGTCCCTGCGCCTGGTACCAGAAAACGGCGTACTCGCGCACAATCCCCGGGAGTCCTTGCACCAACTGGGGGCCCCCTGCGCTAGGTACCAGACCCCGGTGTCCTTGCGCACAACGACGGCAGTTCCTGCGCCACCTGGGCGACCCCTGCGCCAGATAACAGACACCAGCGTCCCAGCGTGCAACCCCGAAAGTCCTTGAGCCACCAGGGGCCCCTGTGCTAGGTACCAGACCCCGGCATCACAGCAAAACACCCCGGAAGCCCCTGCCACCTGGGCTGCCCCTGTGCTATGGGTCAGACCCTGGTGTCCCCGCGTACCACCCCAGCAGTCCCTGCGCCACCTTGGCGGCCTCTGCATCCACTGGGCAGCCCCTGCTCCAGTTACAATACCCCGGTGTTACCACACGCAATCCCGGCAGCCTTTGCACTCCTTGCGCGATCCCTGCGCCAGGTACCAGACCCCGGCGTCCTCGCGCGCAACGCCGGTAGCCTCTGCGCCACCTGGGTGGCCCCTGACTCACCTGGACGGCCCCTGTGCCAGGTACCAGACCCCGGCGTCACCGCCAGCCACCCTGGAAGGCCCTGCGACACCTTGGCAGCCCCTGCACAATGTAGGAGACCCAGGCGTCCACGTGCGCAACCCCTGATGCCCCTGTGCCTCCTGCGAGGACCCTGCACCAAGTACCAGACCACGGCATCCTCGCGCTCAACCCTGGCAGTTTCAGCGACACCTGGGCTACCCCTGAGCCAGGTACCTGACTCCGGTGTCCCCGCGTGAAACCCCAGCAGGCCCTGCAACACTGGGCGGCCCATGAACCATATACCAGACACCGGCGTCCCCGCATGCAATTCTGAAAGTCCTTGAGCCTCCTAGGGGGACCCTCTGCTAGGTAACAGACTCCGGCGTCACCGTGAAACACCCCGGCAGACCCTGCCTCCTGGGCGGCCGTAGCGCGAGACCCCAGCGTCCACGCGCGCCACCCCAGCAGCGCCTGAGCCACCTGGGCGGCCTCTACCGCCGGTATGAGTCCCGGCGTCAAAGTGTGCAACCCCGGCACCCATGAGCCACCTGGGATGCACCTGCGTCACCTGGGCAGCACCTGTGCCAGGTACCAGACCCCGGCGTTACCGCGTGCCACTCCGGCAGTCCCTTTGCTCCCTGGGCGCGCCCTGAGCAAAGTACCAGACCCCGGCATGACTGCGCGCAACCACAGCAGCCCCTGCGCCACCTGTGCCACCCCTGCATCACATGGGCGGCCCCTGCATCACCTGGGCAGCCCCGGCGCCAGGTATCAGACCCCGGCGTCCCTGCACGCAATCCCGGCATCCCCTGCCAACTGGGCTACCCCTTCACCAGGTACCAGACCCGCATTCCCCGTGCGCCACCCCGGCAGTCTCTGCGTCACCTGGTGGGTCCCTGTGCCACTTACCACACCCCAGCGTCCTCGCGTGCAACCCCGGCAGCCACTGCGACACCTGGGCGGACCATGCCTCACCTGGGCGGCCCCTGCACCAAGTACTAGACCCCGGCGTCCTTGCGCAAAACCCCGTCAGCTATGTGCCACATGGGCGTCCCCTGCATCCCCTGGGCGGCCCCTACACCAGGTCCAAGACCCAGGTGCTACCAGGCGCAACCAGGGCAGCCCCTGTGCTCCTTGGGCGACCCCTGCGCCAGATACCAGACCCCGGCGTCCCCTGTGCAACCCAAAAGTCCTTGAGCCACCTGGAGGTCTCCTGTGCTAGGTAATAGACCCCAGCGTAACTGCGAGCCACCCTGGCAAGGCCTGCAACACACGGAGTGCCCCTGCGAAAGGTACCAGACCCCGGCGTCGCTGCGTGCAACTCTGGAAGTCCTTGTACCACCTGGGGGAGCCTTGCGACAGGTACCTGACCCCGGCATCCTCGCGCCCAACCCCGGCAGTTCCTGTGCCACCTGGGCGACCCCTGCACCATGTACCACACCCCAGCAACCCCGCGTGCAACATCGAATGTCCTTGAGCCACCTGGGGGCACCATATGCTAGGTACCAGACCCCGGCGTCACCGCACGCAACCCCGGCAGCCTCTGTGACACCTAGGCAGCCCCTGCAACACCTGGGCGGCCCCTGACAATATACGAGACCCCGGCGTCCTCGTGCGCATCCCTGGCAGCCCCTGCGCCTCCTGGGCATCTTCTGCGCCAAGTACCAGATGCTGGCGTTACCACGCGCCACCCCAGCAGTCCCTTCGCTCCCTGGGCGACCCCTTCGCCAGGTTCCAGTCTCCGGCGTCCAGGTACACAACCCCGGCAGCCCCTCGCCACCTGGGCGCCCCCGGTGCCAAGTACCAAACCCCGGCATACCTGCGCGCAACCACAGCAGCCCCTGTGCCACCTGGGCGGTCCCTGCATCAGAAGGGCGGCTCTTGCACCACCTGGGCGGCCCCTGCACCAGGTACCAGACCCCGGCTTCATTGCGCACAAACCCGGCAGCCCATGTGCCACCTGGGTGTCCCCTGCGTCCCCTGGGCAGTCTCTGCGCCAGGTACAAGACCCCGGTGTTACCGCGCGCAACCAAGGCAGACCTTGCGCTCCTTGGTGACCCCTGCCCAGATACCAGACCCCTGCGTCACCGCGTGCAACTCTGAAAGTCCTTGAGCCAACTGGGGGTCCCTGTGCTAGTTACCAGACACGGGCTTCACCGTGAGCCACCCCGGCAGGCCCTGCGCCACCTGTGCAGCCCCTGCTCAATACCAGACCCCGGTGTCCCCGCGTGCCCCTGTGTCCCCTGGGCAGCCCCTGCGCCAGGTACAAGACCCAGGTGTTACCGCGTGCAACCCCGGCAGCCCCTGCGCTCCTTGGGCGACCCCAGCGTCCACGCGCGCAATCCCGGCAGCCTCTGAGACACCTGGGAGGCCCCTGCACAATGTACCAGACCCTGGCATCCACTTGCACCACCCCAACATCTCCTGAGAAACCTGGGTGGCCTCTGCACCCGGTATGAGACCCCATCATCCAAGTGCGCAACCCCGGCACACATGTGCCACTTGGACTGCACCTGCGTCACCTGGGGAGCCTGGTACCAGACGCCGGCGTTACTGCGTACCGCCTCTGCAGTCCCTGGGCTACCTGGGCGACCCCTGCGCCAGGTACCAGACCCCAGCGTCCACGTAAGCAACCCCGACAGCCCCCTCGCTACCTGGGCGCCACCTGTGCCAAGTACCAGACCCCGGAATGCTTGGGCGCAACTGCAGCAGCCCCTGCGCAACCTGGGCGGCCCCTGCATCACATGGGCGGAACCTGCACCACCTGGGCAAACCCTGCGCCACGTATCAGACCCCGGAGTCACCGCGTGCAACCCCGGCAGTTCGTGCACCACCTGGTTGGTTCCTGCATCAGATACCAGACCCCGGCGTCACCGCCTGCAAGTGCGAAAGTCCTTGAGCCACCTGGGGGGCCCCTGCGCTAGGTACCAGACCCCATCGTCAACGGCTGCAAACCCGGCAGCCCATGTGCCTCCTGGGCGTCCCCTGCTTCCCGTTGCCGGTCCCTGCGCCAGGTACAAGACCCCGGTGTTACCGAGCGCAACCCCGGGAGCACCTGCGCTCCTTGGGCAATGCCTGCGCCAGGCACCAGACGCCGGCGTCCCCGTGCGCAACACTGGCAACCCTGGCCAACTGGGCTGCCCCTTTGCCAGGTACCAGACCCCGCCGTCCCCGCGTGCAACCCCGGAAGTCCTTGCGCCATCTGCGGAATCCCTGAGCAAGGTACATGACCCCGGTGTCCTTGCGCACAACCCCAGCTGTTCCTGCACCAACTGCGTGACCCCTGAACCATGTACCACAGCCCAGGTCCCGCGTGCAACCCCGAAAGTCTTTGAGCCACCTGGCGGCCCCTGTGCTAGGTACCAGACCCCGGCGTCACCGCGCGCAACCCCGGGAGCCTCTGCGACACCTTGGCGGGCCCTGCGACACCTGGGTGGCCCCTGCACCATGTACAAGACCCCGGCGTCCACGTGCGCAATCCCGGCAGCCCCTGCTCCTCCTGGGCGGCCCCTGCGCCAAGTACCCAACCCCGGCGTCCCCGCGCACTGCCCCAGCCACCCCTGAGCCACCTGGGCGGCCTCTTCACCCGGTACGAGAACCCGGCGTCCAAGTGCGCAACCCCGTCACCCCTGCACTACCTGGGCTGCACCTGCGTCACCTGGGCGGCCCCTGCGCCAAGATCCAGACCCCGGCGACCTCGTGAGCAACACCGAAAGTCCTTGAGCCACCTGGGCGGCTCCAGCGCCATGTACCACACCCCAGCATCCCCCCGCGTGCAACCCCGAAAATCCTTGAGCCACTTTCGTGGCCCCTGTGCTAGGTACCAGAACCCAGCATCACCGGGCGCAACCCCAGCAGCCTCTGCAACACCTGGGCAGCCCCTGCAACACCTGGGCGGCCCCTGTGCCATGTACGAGACCCCGGCGTCCACGTGCGCAACCCCGGTAGCCCCTGAGCTTCCTGGGCTGCCCCTGCGCCAAATACCAGACCCCGGCTTCCCCACACGCCATCCCATAAGTTCCTGTGCCACTTGGGCAGACTCTGCATCACATGGGTGGCCCCTGCACCACCTGGGCTTCTCCTGCATCATGTACCTTTCCCCGGAGTACACGCGAGTCACCCCGGCTGGCTCTGCGACACCTGGGGTGCCCCTGCGCTAGGTACCAGACCCCGGCGTCCCAGCGTGCTACCCCGGAAGTCTTTGCACCACCTGGGGGACTCCTGTGCCTGGTACCTGACCCTGGCATCTTCGCGCGCAATCCCGGCAGTTCCTGTGCCACCTGGGCAACCACTGCACCATGCACCACACCCCAGGTTCCCTATGTGCAACCTCGAATGTCCTTGAACCATCTGGAGAGACCCTGTGCTAGGTACCAGACCCCGGCATCACCGAGCGCAACCCCGTCCGACTCTGGGACACCTGGGCAGCCCCTGACATTATACTAGACCTTGGCGTCCACGTGCGCAACCCCGGCAGCAGCTGCGCCTCCTATGCGGCCCCTGCGCCAAGTACCAGACCCCAGCGTCCCCGTGCACCACCCCAGCAGCCCCTGAGCCACTTTGGCGGCCTCTGCACCCGATAGGGGACCCCGGATTGAAGTGCACCCCCGGTGCCAAATACCAGACCCCGGAAAACCTGCGCTCCGGAGTCCCCACGTGCAACCTCGGCAGGCTATGCGACACCTGGACGGGCACTGAACCATGTACCAGACCCCGGCGTCCCCGTGTGCAACCCCGAAAGACCTTGAGCCCCCTGGTGGGCCCCTGTGCTATGTACCAGACCCCAGCGTCCATGTGGGCAACCCCGGAAGGCCCTGCACCTCCTGGGCGACCCCTGCGCCAAGTTAAAGACCCCGGCGTCCCCGCATGCCACCCCAGAATTCCCTGTGCCACCTGGACGGCCACCATATCACATGGGCGGCCCCTGCGCCACCTGGGCGGCCCCTGCGACAGGTACCAGACCCCAGCGTCTCCTCTCGCCATCCCGGAAGCCCCTGCGCCACATGGGAAACACCTGCACCATGTACCAGACCCTGGCGTCCACGCGCACCAAACCAGCTGCCCCTGTGAAACCTGGGCTGCCGTTATGCCCGGTATGAGACCCCGGCGTCCATGTGGGCAACCCCGGCACCCATGTGCCACCTGGACTGCCCCTGCGCCACCTGGGCGGCCCCTGCATTACATGGGCGGCCCATGCGCCAGGTATCAGACCCCAGCATCACCGCGTGCAACCCCGGCAGCCCTTGTGTTCCTTGGGCGATGCCTGCACCAGGTACCAAACCCCGGCGTCCTCACGCCCAACCCCAGCTATCACTGCACCACCTGGGGTCCCCTGCACCAGGTACCTTACCCCGGCATCACCACGCGCAACTCCGGCATCCGCAGCGCCGCCTGGGCAGCCCCTGCACCATGCACTACACCCCAGAGTCCCCGCGTGCAACCCCCAAAGTCGTTGAGCCACATGCATGGCCCCTGTGCTTGGTAACAGACCCCAGCTTCACTGCATGCAATCCCGGCATCCTCTGCGACACCTGGGTGGCCCCTGATATTATACGAGTCCCCGGCATCCACGTGCGCAACCCCGGCAGCACCTTCGCCTCCTGGGCGGCCCCTGCACCAAGTACCAGACCACGGCATTCCCGCGCGCCACCCCGGCAGGCTACGCGACACCTGGGCAGCTCCTGCTTCAGATAGCAGACCCCAGCATAGCCTTGTGCAACCCCGAAAGTCCTTGAGCCACCTGGGGGGATCCTGTGCTAGGTACCAGACACCGGCGTAACCGCGAGTCTCCCTGGCAGGCCCTGTTACTCCTGGGTTGCCCCTGCGCTAGGTACCAGACCCCGGAGTCCCTCCGTGCAACGCCGGAAGTCCTTGCGCCACCTGGGGACCCCTGCGCCTGGTACCTAACCCCGGCTTCCTCGAGCGCAACCCTGGCAGTTCCTGTGCCACCTGGGTGACCCCTGCACCATGCACCACACCCCAGCGTCCCCACGTGCAACCCCGAAATTCCTTGAGCCACCTGGAGGGACCCTGTGCTAGGTACCAGACCCCGGCGTCACCGCGCTCAACCCCGTCAGCCTCTGCGACATTTGGGCGGCCCCGGACATTATACAAGACCTCGGTGTCCACGTACGAAATCCTGGCAGCCCCTCGCCACCTGGGCACCCCCTGTGCCAAGTACCATACACCGGTGCGACGGACCAGCTCAGCCGGGAAACTGAGACCGACGGGACAGGGGTCTCGGGATGGTGAGCAAGGAGTCGGCAATGGGTGACAAACAGACACAAACAACTCAAGGATGTTGTATCTGAATGTATTTTGTAAAGCTTCAGGCAAGGATTTTATACACAATGATTAAGGAAACAGAATACATAATCAGCTGATCATTGTTTATGCCTACAGTTTATACAATCTTAATAATTTCTTAATGATTTCTAAAAAGTAACAATGCAAAGCAATAAGCAAATAAATGTCAGAGCATACGTCTTGTTTTGCATAATGCTGTGGGCACGTCAGAGCATACGTCTTGTTTTGCATGATGCGGTGGGCAGCTGCTAAACATGGTTTTTGCACCTAAACTATTTGATAATGGGAATTGAGGTTATGGCTACAGGGCAAGAGTTTAATGTTTAACCTAGTACCTGTTATTGTTTTCTTACTTTAAACTTCTATAATTCTCTTTGTTCCAAATTTCTAAATTTCTTTCAAACCATCCCTAAAACCATTTCTATGAAGTTTCCACAAAAGTTCTACCTGTTTTAATCTACACACAACTGTTCTCGAGCCCCCTTTGCCCTACTGGGCTAATAAGCAAGAGCGAGGGAGCGTTTGGGGCCAAAGTAACATTTCTGGGAAAGACCCGTCTATTTTTCTCATAAGGCACAGTTGATGATTTTGAACAAAACACTGTGCTCACTGAGCCATACCTGTTAAAGATTAAGAGAATACAAGAAGTTTACAGCAAGGAGAGAACAACTAAGAAAACAGAGGATTTTGCCGGGCCACCTTTTCCTACGGGCATACTTCCTTGAAGCTTTTGCCACGTCGCGCGTGTTCACGCAGACTCTGTAGGAGGCAAGGCCATGGCATTTACAGCAAAGAGAGAATAGTCAAGAAAACAGAGGATTTTCCAGGCCACCTTTTCTACGGGCATACTTCCTTGAAGCTTTTGCCACGTCGTGCATGTATGCACGCAGACTTCGTAGAAGGCAAGGCCGTGGCACACCGGCATGCCTGCACGCAAATGCAGCAGCCCCTGTGCCACCTGGGCTACCCTTGCATCACATGGCAGGCCCCTGCAACACCTGCGCGTCTCCTGCACCAGATACCAGACCCTAGCGTCCCCACGCACAACCCCGGCAGCCCCTGCCAACTGGCTGCCCCTTCACCAGGTACCCGATCCTGGCATCATCGCGCGCAAATCCGACAGCCCCTGTGCCACATGGGTGTCCCCTGCGTCCCCTGGGCGGCCCCTGCGCCAGTTACAAGATCCTGGTGTTACCACGCACAACCCCTACAGCCCCTGCACCATCTGGGCTGCACCTGCATAAGAAGGGCGGATCCTGACCACCTGTGCGGCCCCTGCACCAGGTGTCAGACCCCGGCGTCACTGCGTGCAACTCCGGCAGTTCCTGCGTCACCTGGGAGGCCCCTGCATCAGTTACCAAACGCCGGCATCATCGTGCGCAAACCCGGCAGCCCCTGTGTCACCTGGGTGTCCTCTGCTTCCCCTGGGTGGTCCAAGCGCCAGGTATAAGACCCCGAAGTTACCGCGCGCAACTCCAGGAGACCCGGCGCTCCTTGGGCGACGCTTGCGCCAGTTACAGATTTCAGCGTCCCCGCGTGCAACCCTGGCAGCCCCCGCCAACTGGGCTGCCCCTTCGCCAGGTACCAGACGCCGCCGTCTAAGCATGCAACCGCGGAAGTTCTTGCGCCACCTGCGGGACCCCTGCGCCAGGTACCTGAACCCGGCGTCCTCGATCGCTACACAGGCAGCCCCTGTGCCACTGGGCAGCTCCTGCACCATGTACCACACCCCGGCCTCCATGTTCGCAACCCCAGCACACATGTGCCACCTGGGCTGCACCTGCGTCACATGGGCGTACCCTTTGCCAAGTACCAGACACCGGCATACCTGGGCGCCACTGCTGCAGCCCCTGTGCCACCAGGGTGGCCCCTGCATCACATGGGCGGCCCCTGCACTACTTGGGCGGCCCCTGCACCAGGTAGCAGACCCCGGCGTCACCGCCTGCAACCCCGGCAGTTCGTGTGCCACCTGGTCAGCCCCTGTGCCTGATTCCAAACCCCGACGTCCCCGCGTGCAACCCCGAAAGTCCTTGAGCCACCTGGGTGGTCCCTGTGTTAGGTACCAGACTCCGGCGTCACCGCAAGCAACCCCGGCAAGTCCTGCGACACCTGGGTGGCCCCTGTGCGAAGTACCAGACCCCCGTGTCCCCGCGCCCCACCCCAGAAGTCCCTGTGCCCCAAAAGTCCTTGAGCCACCTGGGGGGCCCCTGTGCTAGTTACCAGACCCCGGCGTCCACGAACACATCCCCGGCAGCCCCTCGCCACCTGTGTGGCCCCTGCACCATGTACCAGACCTCGGTGTCCACGCGCGCCACCTCAGCAGCCCCTGAGCCACCTGGGCGGCCTCTGCACACGTTACGAGACCCCGGCGTCCAAGTGCGCAACCCCGGTACCCATGCGCCACCTGGGCTGCACATGCATCATCTGGATGACCCCTGCGACAAGTACCAGATGCTGGATTGCCCGCATGCAACTCCGAAAGTCCATGAGCCACCTGGGGGGCCCCTGTGCTACGTACCAGACTCTGGCGTCACCGCAAAACACCCCAGCAGGCCCTGCGCCACCTGGGCGCCCCATGTACCAGATACCAGACCCCGGCGTCCTCCGGTGCAACCCCGGCAGTACCTGCGCCACCTGGGCGGCCTCTGCATCACATGGGTGGCCCCTGTGAACCTGGGCGGCTCCGTCGCCAGGTACCAGACCTCGGCGTCTCCTCTCGCCACCCCTGCACCACCTGGGCAGCCACTGCACCATGTACCAAACCCCGGCGTCCACGTGCCCCACCCCAGCAGCCCCTGAGCCACCTGGGCGGCCTCTGTAACCGTTATGAGAACCCGGCATCCAAGTGCGCAACCCCAGCACCCCTGTGCCACCTGGGCACCCCCTGTGCCAAGTACCAGACCCCGGCATGCCTGTGCGCAACCGCAGCAGCCCCTGTACCACCTGGGCGCCCCCTGTATCTCATGGGCTGCCCCTACACCACCTGCGCGGCCCCTGCTCCAGGTATCAGACCCCGGCGTAACCGCGTGCAACCCCGGCAGTTCCTGCGCCACCTGGTCGGCCTCTGCAGCAGATACCAGACCCCAGTTCCCAGCGTGCAACCCCGAAAGTCCTTGAACCACCTGGGCGTACCTGCGCCAGATACCAGACCCCGGCGTCCTCGCGCTCAAACCCGGTAGTTCCAGCGCCATCTGGGCGACCCCTGGGCCAAGTAACTGACTCCAGCGTCCCAGTTCGCAACCCCGGCAGCCTCTGCGCCACTGGGCGGCCCCTAAACAATACCAGACTCTGGCGTCCCCGCGTGCAACCCCGAAAGTTCTTGAGCCCCCTGGGGGGCCCCTGTACTACGTACCAGACCCCTGCTTCCACGTGCGCAACCCCGGAAGCCCCTGCACCTCCTTGGCGGCCCCTGGGCCAAGGTCCAGACCCAGGCGTCCCCACGCGCCACCCCAGAAGTCCCTGTGCCACCTGGGTGGCCTCTGCATCACATGGGCGGCCCCTGTGCCAACTAGGTGGCTCCTGCGCCAGGTACCAGACCCCGGCGTCTCCTCGCGCCACACCGGTAGTCCCTGCGCTACCTGGGCATTCCCTGCACCATGTACCAGACCCTGGCAACCACATGCGCCACCCCAGCAGCCCCTGAGTCACCTAGGCTGCGTCTGCACCCGGTATGAGACCCTGGCATCCAAATGCGCAACCCCGGCATCCATGTGACACCTGGTCTCCACCTGCGTAACGTCGGCGGCCCCCGCGCCAGGTACCAGACCCTGGAGTTACTGCGCGCCACCTCGGCATTCCCTGTGCTCCCTGGGCGACCCCTGCGCCAGGTACCAGACCCCGGCGTCCTCGCGCGCAAACCTGGAAGTCCTTGCGCCACCTGGGGCCCTGCTGCGCTAGGTACCAGACGCCGGCGTCCTCTCGCACAACCACGGCACTTCCTGCGCCACCTGGGCGACCCCTGCACCAGATACCTGACCCCAGCGTCCCACATGCAACCCCGAAATTTATAGAGCCACCTGGTGGGCCCTGTGCTAGGTACCAGACCCTGGCTTCACCAAAAAACAACCATGGCAGTTCCTGCACCACCTGGGCGACCCCTGTGCCAGGTACCTGAACCCGGCATTCCCAAGCGCAACCCCGGCGCCACCTGGGCGGTCTCTGCATCACATGTGCGGCCCCTGAACCACCTGGGCAGCTCCTGCACCATGTACTAGACCCCGGCGTCCAAGTGTGCTACCCCAGCACACCTGTGCCTCCTGGGCTGCTACTGGATCACCTGGGAGACCAATGCGCCAATACCAGACTCCAGTGTTACCACGCGCAACCCCGGCAGCCCCTGCGCTCCTTGGGCGACACCTGCGCCAGGTTCCAGATCCCGGCCTCCCCGCACGCAACCCCTGCAGCCACTGCCAACTGGGCTGCCCCTTCGCCAGGAACCAGACTCCGCCATCCCCGCATGCAACCGCGGAAGTCCTTGAGCCACCTGGGGGACCCCAGTGCCAGGTACCTGACCCCGGCATCCTCACGCGCAACCCCAGCAGTTCCTGCGCCACCTGGGCGACCCCTGCACCATGTACCACAACCCAGCGTCCCCACGTTCAACCCCGATGTCGGGAGACATTTCTTTGTATTCAGGCTCATAGATGCAAATACAGCCTTTAAAGGACGATTTAAACAGGACGATTAAGATTTGTTGTTAAGAGTGCTATACATTTCTATAGCCAAGGACTATCTGAGGAGAGACTTGATTGTTCTTCAATCCAGGTGACCTCACCCACCCAGGGGGCATGACTCCCAGATGCAGGCGAGGAGGGAGGTGGTCTGAAGAGATCAGGTTAACAGAAAGGGGTGTTGACATTGTATGGTGGAGGGGACTTTGTATCTATTTCTTGTGCTCTGAAAGGATATATAAAGACTGGGCTGAATA
>PVJS01051410.1:0-13986 GCA_004027185.1 Glis glis
TGGCCACAAACCCGGATCCTCCGGTCTTCGCCTCCCAAAGTACTGGGATTACAAGCGTGCGCCACCACACCCAGCTTTATATTTAAATTATGAAACAGAGTCTCACTAAGTTGCTGAGTCTGGCCTCAAACCTGTGATCCTCCTGTCTCAGCCTCCCAAGTGCTGTGATTACAGGCATGCGCCACCACACCTGGCAGGACTTGGTTTTAAAGAATAGCATGAGCCGGGCGTGGTAGCGCACGCTTGTAATCCCAGTACTTCGGGAGACGGAGACCGGAGGATCCGGGTTCGCGGCCAGCCTCAGCGCTCTCTTTCCCTGTCTCTCTGTCTCTCTCTCTCTCTCTCTCTCTCTCCTTAGTGAGGCCCTCCGCAACTTTGTGAGACCCGGTTTCAAAAATAAAGTATAAAAAATAGGGCCGGGGGCGTAGCGTGGAGGTAGAACGCCCCTGCGTTCAACCCCCGGCAAAAAAAAAGAAGAATAGCATGCTGTAACGGTTGTGGGATGACACTTTGGAGAACAGGTTGTGAAAGGCTGTGGCATCCATCTTGCTAGAGCACTCTCTCTGGCTCTTTTTGCCTGCACAGTCTAACAAAGCCAGTGGCCATGTTGTGAGCTGCCCTGGGGAGAGGCCCATGTGGCAGGAAGCTGACGGCAGCCACCAGCCAACAGCTATGAAGAACTCAATCCTCCCGACAGCCTCATGAGGAAGCTTGGAAGCAGCTGCCACCCTGGCCAACATCTTGGTTACAGCACCAGGACCTGGACCCGGGGCCCGGGGCCCAGCTAGGCTGCACCTGGGTTACTGATGCATAGAAACTGTGAAATAAATGTTGTAAGTCTCTGAGTGTGGGGTCATTTGTTACACAGCATAGAAAAATAACAGATATTCTATGCTGACTCCCCATCTTTCTTCCTCCCCCCTCAATCTGTAGATGCAGAGCTTGGGCTCCACTCAGCAATGGAAGGACAGAGGTAAATGACCAATGACTGACCAATAAATGATAAATGACCATTCAAATATTGACCCCAAGGAGAGGCAGGATCCTCTGAAGGGAGGAGGAGCACAGCAGACAGATGAAGTAAGAGGAGCCATGGGGAAAGGGTGTGAAGATGGCGTGGGTCCAAGAGGGAAAGCCCTTGAGATCCCAGAGCTGGCCCCACACCTGTTAGAGGGGCGAGGGGCAAGGGTGTGACTGTTCACCACACCAGAATCTCAGCCATAAACTTGGGTGTCAGAGAAACAATTCGTTTCCTTTGCTTTTTTCAAGTAACCTTAATTCTGCCTCCAAGTCCACCTCTTGCTGGGCAGTCATTCCTAGGGCTTCCCCACTTTCCCAGGGGCGAGTCCCTCCAGGTCTCATTAGCAGGCATCTGCTGTCCTAGTGTGCCCTGAGTCTCAGGTCTGCTGGCCCTCATTGGAGTCAAGGAGTCTGGTCAGCCTGGGGCTCAGGCCTAGGATTCAGCCTGCTGGGGGCACCATGCAGTGCTTCCTTTCTTCCTGCCCCATCTTGGCTAGCTGGGCAGCAGGACACTGGTCCTGTCTCTAGCAGGAATCCAGACCCCTCACTCCTGTTCCCACCCTGGAGGAATTTCCTTCAGGTCTGAGACAATTCCTTTTCTCCCTCTGCCCCATGCTTCCTTAAGAGTCCTCTCTCCTTTTCTCAATTAGGCCTAAGCTTTTGGAAACAAAAGCCAGGAAAGGGTGCCTCAGGGAAACTAGTAATTCCTGCCCTGTGTCAAATCTCCCCCAAGAAAGGAAGCCAGAGCCTTCGACCTGTTCAAATGTGGAAAAGGGAAGGAGAACTATAGGGAGAAAACTTAATTTCTGAAAAACTACTCCTGACAACAGTGTATTGAGAAGCTATATGACTTCTAGAGCATTCCCGCCTATACGCTCTAATCTGAATCTAATCATGAAGAAACAAACTGAACCTGAGTTACAGTCCATAAGACAAGTGACATGTGCACTCATGATGTCAATGCTGCAAAGGAAAAAGGCCAAGGAACCCTTCCAAAAGAAAGCTGACTCGGATGACATGGCGTCTGCATGCAATGGTGACCCAGCATTGGAGCAGGAGTAGGGGGAAATGCTAGAAAGGACATTATAGAGACAATTGTCGCAATTTGAATATCATTCATATATTACATAATGGTATTATACCTATGTTAAATTTCCTCAGTTCATTGTATTGTGGTTATGTAAGAAAATATCGTTTTTAAGATATATGCTGAAGTATTTCAGGGTGAAGAGCACAAGGTCAACTGACTCTCAAGTGGGTCAGTAAGACATTTCTACACACACAATCATGCACTGTGTAACAGTGTTTCAGTCAGCGCTGAACCACATATATTACAGTGGCCCTATAAGATAATGATGGAACTGAACAATTCCTATCAGCCTGTGACGTTGGAGCTGTCATAGGTCGTAGTATACATGCACACATTGCTCATTTAGCCCTCCCTCAAATCCCACCCTATTCCCTCCCCCTTCCCTCCTTTTCGTGCTCAGCATAGTGATTGACTCTGATAAATTTGTGTGTACATATCGTGTGCATTGGTGGGTTTCCCTCTTTCCCCCCTCCATCTCCCTCAGTTAGGTCCCCTTCTTGCTCATCTAAAGTTTTCTCCTTTGTCTGGAGTCCCTTCTAAGTCCCATTCTCCCTAGCTTCCACATATTAGGGAGAACATCCGACTTTTCACTCTTTGTAACTGACTAATTTCACTTAGCATAATGTTGTCCAGTTCCCTCCATTTCCCTGTAAATTATGTAATTTCGTACTTCTTTATGGCTGCGTAAAATTCCATTGTGTACATATCCCATAGTTTCATAATCCATTCATCGGTTGATGGGCATCTTGGCTGGTTCCAAAGTTTGGCAATTGTGAGTTGTGCTGCTACAAACAGAGATACACATGTATTAGTCTGGTAGTTTGGCTTCAGTTCTTTTGGTTAGATGCCTAGAAGTGGTATTGCTGGGTCATATGGTAGGTTCATTCCCAGTCTTCTGAGGATCCTCCACACTGTTTTCCAAAGTGGTTGCACTAATTTGCCATCCCACCAACAGTGTAGTAGAGTTCCTGCTTCTCCACATCCTCGCCATGCATTGGAAATCATAAGAGTACTTACCTCTTTAAAAGGTTCTTGTCAGGATGAAATGAGGTGATGAATATAAAGTGCTTAGTCCAGCATCTGGCAATTAGCAGCGCTCTGTTTTTGGAGGCTTGCTATTAATACATCGCATTAAGGTCAAGACATATGCCAGCGAAATCAGCGGGAAAGAATAATGAGGAGACATTTATTTCACATGCAAATTGTTCGCTCACATTCCTGTGAGGAGGTCACTTGTCAGATGAGAAGGGGAGGGGAAAGGAAGAGAGGGGAGAATAGAGACAGGGAGAGGAAGCAGTAAAGGGGAGAGAAGGAGAGAACCCGCCCAAGCCTAGGAGCAGGGACTCTTGTTTCTTGCTTCAGATTTTCGGGGCACACTGATTACTGGCAGTTTAGCAGAGGTGAACCTGGGCGTTCTGTCTTGGAGCAGGCCGACTAGGTCTACCAGTTCATGGGTTCTCAGAGCACCCTGAGAGAGTGGCTGTGAGCACGCCTGTACCCAGGTTCTACTTCTGTGAGACATGGAAGCCCATAGGTACTATTTGTCCCATCACAGCAAGGGAAACTGAGGGAAGGCAGAGGGAAGGGTCAACTGGGACCATTTTTTAATATATTTTTATTGGTGCACTGTAGTCTCACATCACAATGAGTATCAGTTTGGTGTTTACATACATGCACACAGCTCTTGCTGTCCCTCCCCCCCCCGCCTCTCCCCCACATGTAGCACTGAGAATGATGTTGGTATAATCTCATATGTACACATTGTTTATGACAGTAATTCCATAGATTCACTTCTTTCTTGCCTTTCCCCTTCCCTTGTACCCCTTCCCTTGCACCACTGAGGTTTCTCTGTTGTCATTGGAGTCCCTTTTGTGAACTGGGACCATTTTTGAAGGGATCTAAAGACAGAAAGTCAGCCAGGCGTGGTGGCGCATGTTTGTAATCCCAGTACTTGGGAGGCTGAGACAGGAGGATTGCAGGTTCGCGGCCAGCCTCAGCTACTTCGTGAGGCCCTCCACAACTTAGTGAGACTGTTTTAAAATAAAGAATAAAAAATAGGGCTGGGGGTGTAGCTCGGAGGTAGAATGCCCTTGGGTTCAATCCCCGGTACCATACACACATACACACACACAAAAAGTGAAGACAGAAAGTCTATGTCCAGGACCAGGTTAAAATTTATTTGTGCAGTCATTTGTATATATCAAGTATTATTGGAGTGCCTACTATGTGTCTGGTACTCTGCTAGGCACTGGATTTACCAGGAAGACCCCTGGACTAGCCAGGTGTCAGGGGACCTGACTTCTAGTCTTGACTCTTGCTATGAACTCCTGGAGCAAGTCATTTAGCTTATCTGAATGTCAGTTTTGTTAAATGTAAAATGGGAACAATAGCATTAACCTTTCTTAGTGTAAATGGTCTTTTCCCCAATCAATTGAAATGTATTGGAATTCTGAAGCATATGAAGCCCTTTACTGAAATTAAGTGCTCCAGGACAGCACGCATTCTCTCCAGTCAGAACACGAAGAGAGGGTGGATCGGGCTCACAGCAGCACTTTCAAATGTGCAGGAGGAAGAAAGGTCTGCCTAGGGAGCCTCTTGCCCCGAGAGAGGAGGTTGCACCTTTGAAGAAAGTTGTCAAAAAGACTGGAAAAGGACTCTCCAGAATGTGGTACAAATTCATTTACCTCCTCTGACACGGAGCTCCATCCACAGCATCACTGAGAACACGGGCACTGTCCCTTTGACTCGTGGTAGACGAGGCCAACGTCATAGCTTGCATTTATTCATTAGTGGGGGATGGAACACAAGTTGATCCAGCAAACTACACCAAGGCCGATTCCAGGGGCGAAGCCTGCAGCAGAATCACTAGACGGACCCAGAGGCCCTGGCGGAGGTCCCCCTGAAGGGCCCAGAACACTGC
Source organism: Glis glis (assembly GCA_004027185.1). NCBI lineage: Eukaryota > Metazoa > Chordata > Mammalia > Rodentia > Gliridae > Glis > Glis glis. Next base: position 5,031 of record PVJS01051410.1, read on the forward strand.
TAGGCACGTCTACTTTGGGTACAGGTTAGAGCAACCCCACAGTGAGCCCCACCACAGCGGTCCATGTGATACTCGTCTTTCTGTTTCTGGCTTACTTTGCTTAACATGATGATCTCCAGTTCTATCCATTTTCCTACAAATTATGTGATTTCATTCTTTATGACTGGATAATATTTCATTGTGTATATATACCACATTTTTTTAATCGTTCATCTGTTGCTGAGTACCTAGTCTGGTTCTATGTCTTGGCTATTGTGAAGAGTGCTGTAATTAACATAGGCATGCAGGTATTTCTTTTGCACACTGACTTCATTTCCTTCAGTTATACACCAAGGAGTGGTACAGCAGGACCATGCAATAGTTCTGCTTTTAGTTTTTTGAGTGGGCTCAGATGTTCATTTTGAAAGCTATTGTATGTGAAAACGGTTAAGTGTAGAACAATGTTTGGGTGATGTGTGATTGGCCTTTTACCAGAACCAGTTCAACACCCACCTCACTTAGACTAGAGTTGTTTTCTTCTCTACCTTGTACTAAAATGTTTTGGGAAAGCAAAGATGAGGGGAAATTTTGGAAAATAGTGTGCATGGTAAGATTCAACATGTGTAGAAAATAATTTTTATGACCAGAAAAAGGCTAGGAGGATAGATTAAGCAAAAAAAAAAAAAGAGCTAGTAACATTATAAATAATTTAGAATTTCCTCATTTGTACACTTTCTAACATTTCTGCTAAGTAGATGCATTTATGAAATGAAAGTATTAAAGCCACAATGACTTTATAGAAAGGAAAGGAAAAGCAGAGTCCCTGGTAGAGTGGGGACAAGGACATCGGCAGTTGAGCCCCTGAACCCAAGCTGCTTTTGCACAGACCTGAGGGAAGCTTGCACATGTCATCAGTATCTGTTTGCTGGTTGACATGTTTAAATCAATAAGGAGCAGATCTGGTGAATCGGAATGAGGAGATATCTGAAGTGCGCATAAAGAAACCATCCTTGAGTCTGTACCATCATTTTTTACTGCTAAGTATCCACAAGGTCTCTGCATGTGGTCTTGGATAAAACACATTTTTGGTGTGTTGATCCAATGAGAAAGAAAACTATTCATTGCATGTATTACTGGGTTCCACGGTGCCATTTCCATCCAGACAAATATTGTGTTTTAATCATATACATTCTTCTTACTATTCTCTTTTGCCCTCTCCTCTGCCCTCCCTCCTCCCCCATAGCTCCTTCCCTTCCTTAAGAGTTCCTTTTCTACATTTAGATAATTTTTAAGTTTCTACATATGAGAGAAAACATGTGATATTCGTCTTTCTGTTTCTGGCTTATTTTCCTTAACATGATGATCTCCAGTTCTATCCATTTTCCTACAAATTATGTGATTTCATTCTTCATGACTGGATAATACTCCGTTGTGTATATATACCACATTTTCTTTATCGTTCACCTGTTGCTGGGTACCTAGTCTGGTTCTATGTGTTGGCTATTATGAAGAGTGCTGTAATTAACATAGGCATGCAGGTATCTCTTTTGCACGCTGACTTCATTTCCTTCAAGTATACATAGGAGTCGTACAGCAGGTACATCTAGTTCTGCTTTTAGTTTTTTGAGGAACCTCCACACTGCTTTCCATAGTGATTACATTCCCAAGAGTGTATAAGGGTTCCTTTTTCTCCACATTCTCAGCACTATTTGTTATTTCTTGTTATTATTATTGTTATCATTTTCTAATAGCCATTGTGACTGGAATGAGGTAGAATAAGAGAAAACATTTCAGTGGAAGGCCTTAAAGAGAAGCTAATAAAATACAGCATAAGTTAAATATTAGTATCCTGGTGGGAACTTTTCTCAAAGAGAGAAAAACAGCAAACCTTGCCCACTCTGACCCTCTCCACAATGATTCTGATCTTCGTTACTCCAAAGAGAACATTTCCACAGTTTAGTTCTCTCTCCATTACATTTTGCAGGCCTTTGATCTCCTCAAATCCACCCTTTAGGAATCACTAATTAATCTTCTCCCAGAAGCAGATGCTTTGGAAAAAATGATAATGAGGAGGTGAGCGGAGAAGCTTTCATCTCAAATATTTACTAATGAGTAGGAATGTTCAGCTTGCCTCGAAGACCGGAGACAGGCTCTACAAGACCCCAGAGCGCTGACCACCCGAAGCCACCTGTGGCCTGGCTTCACAGAGCTCGGCTTTGTTTTTCTTTTTCATCTAGGTTTCTCATATAGCGTCCTGTTTCGGTAGGCACTGGATTTTTGAAGTGGTCTTTGACTCATGGTTCGCGATCCTAATTGTAACGATCAAACCAGGCAAAGCCACATTGCCAGATGAGAACAATCACATCTTCTACCATAAGTAATTGGGAGGTACTTGCTAACCAGTCAGGTGGCCACAGGGGGACCTTCCCCCCAGCCAAGACCCAAAGACGGGAGGAGGCAGGGTGGGGCTCCATAGGGGTAGGTAGAAAATGGGGTAAGCTTACTGTGTAGGAATTCCCCTCCTAGTCGTCTGAACATTTTTTTAATTAACTATTTTTGAACAGATAATACATGCATGAGGGACAAAATTCAAATGGCATAAAAGGATATACAGTGGTACTAAGGGCATTTCATGCAGGCACATTAAATATAGCTATGCAGACAACACTGAGCACTCCAGTTACCTTATGCCCATAGTTTGAAATGCTTATGTGTTTAGTTTTTCAAGATAAACTCGATTTTCTTATTGTGTAAATAATAGATCTTCTTTGGGGAAAACGTGGAAAGTACTGAAAAATTCAATGCACATAAAAATAATCTGTCTTCCCATCCAAGTAGTGAAAACATCCATGTACATTTGGATGTGGTTCCTTTCAATTCTTTGTAAAACACATATATTTGATAAGTGTTTTAAATAACACAATTGCATTAACTAATTGCATGCTTACTCTCATCTGTTAGCCCTTCCAGCCCCTCCCAAAGCCCAGTAGTAGCCAGGGTCTAGAGAAGACTTTGTTTTATGCAAATAAAACAATCTTTAGGTTGGGAGTGCCTGGGGTTGTGGGAATCTAACCTTCCGATTGTCACATCTTGTTACACGCTACTCAGCTAAAATGTGATTGGCCAAGGGGTGGGAGTGGGCCATCAGACACGGTCAGCAAACCTTGGGATTTTCTGGCAGCTTCTGGGTAAAACCTTTCCTTCTGAGGTTTTGAAAAGGAGTGGTTATCAAATGCCACAGGTGTGCGAAGGGGTTTCCATCTATACAGGTTGAGGTGGAAAAGAGAGGACAATGCAATAATTTTCAGAGTTAAATTCATTCATATAAAAGGATTGCCTTTTATAATATCCTACTTTTTGATGTTAAAATAGTTTTCTCTTCTTTTTGGAAACAATAAGAGTCCAAGAACTATTTTCTTAACAATAGCAAAAGCAAAAAAAGAATAAGTTGGCAACAAGATCACTGCCCTAAATTATTTTTGAAATGTAATGACTTTGAAATCTGAAAGTCTCTGAACCACTGAACTTGGTATGAACCTCTTACTGGATGAAACCTCCCCAGGGAAGGCTCTGCCAGTTATTCATTTGCTGGCTCACCCAAGACCCTCAGCAGATGTTTGTCCAACCACCGACTCCAAGCTGGGGGAGAAGGTGGGGCTGATTGGTCTGAGGTTCCCTGATACACTAAGTCGGAGAACGGCGTTGCCTTTGCTACGGGGCCGATATTGCAGACTCCAAATAGGTGCTTTAAATCCCTCATGTCTTTCAGTTGCCCACGAGGACATTAGAGCATCAGTATTCTCATTTTACAGCAGAGGAAATAAAGACTTTCAGAGATGAAATCGCCTGGAACCGCATGGCTGGGAGATTGGGGAGTTTAGAAGGTAGGGCAGTTGAATGCTGGAGACCTGACATATCCTGCTACTCCACACCCAGGTCATAGACCACCAGTTGAGCACCCGTGACCTGCCGCCTTGAAAATGTATCCCCCTCCCTGCAAAATGCATGTAAAATGTTAGAAGGGAAGAGCGAGCAAAATGCATGTAAAATGTTAGAAGGGAAGAGCGAGCAAAATGCATGTAAAATGTTAGAAGGGAAGAGCGAGGCACCTTCTTAATTCTCAGTACCACAGTGGAGGGTGACTATTGATCTCCTTAGGCCTGAGTCATAATGGCTCCATTTAAAAAATCAAATTGAGGGGAAAAAAGAAAGAGCTAATTCAATTCTAAGCAAAAGTAGCAGATGAATGATCTCCGTCCACCCTCAGGTTCCCTTTCTGCCGTTTTCCCCCTGTCAGATTTACTGGCTTGCACCCAAACCAGCCTCGATTTGATTTGAACAGAATCCCTTAAGGCTGAGCAATTCATACTTATTCTCAATTGTATGAGCAAAGCACACAGAATTCAGTATCCAGTTAGATCCAGGCTTCTTGAACTTTAAGATGCAAAAAAATCATCCACAAATCTGGTTTAAAAAAAAACCCCAAAACAAAAACCGCATATTCTGATTCAGGAAGTAATATCAGGGGGATAGTGGCTGAGAGTCTATAATTCTAACAGGCTCCCAATAGATGCTGATATTGCTGATCCCTGTATAACATAGTAAGTAAGTAGTATTAATTTACTTAGCCAGGTACTTTCTGAGCTGGGCCCCATGATAAAACCTTCTCTCTGGGAGGACCATCTTTCATGCACTTCATCACAGCATGACGCCATCTTGATCTCTCTGAAATGAAAGGCTTTGTGCAACGAGAAAGGAGCTTGGAGCCTCAGTGAACAGCTGTGCAGTGCATGTGTTTGATATGAGGAGACCTTCCTGGTTTTTGACATCGTATCCACAGATACCTGTCAACTTGAATTCTACATAATGATGGCTCTTAGTGGAACCACTTTCACACTTGCCTCAAATACATAATTTAATTAAGATGTGCAAACTGGGCCTGTCAAGGTATGTAGTAGGATGTAGTTTAGATATCAGTATAATTCTTATATTTTCCTGGGGCTTTATTTCTTTATTAAGGATTAAAGAATTATATCCCAGAAAGAGCTGCCGAGGTCCTCTAGTATCATTTTCTAGAGGAGAATTGTGGCTCAGAGAGGGTGACCAACTTGTCCAAGGAGACTAGTGTTGAGGCTGTGCTGACAGAGTTTCTCAGCCCAAGGGCTCTGGCCTGGATACGTGTGCTGGGTGCCCTGTACTGGTGCAAGCTGACCAAGGCGCTCTAGCTCTCTGACTCCTTGCATCCTTAAATACTTGCTCTGAGGAGTCTTTGACATTCCACCCATACCTTCTTTGTGTACCTTTAGCAACCCACTGACTGATTGGTGGTAATATCAGCGGCTTCCAGCTCGCAGATCTTGGTGGTGGCAAAGTCAGGAGAAGTATCGATCAGGACGGTGTCCACACTGGGCCTAGGAGGGAGAAAGCAGCGAGGTCAACTTAGAATGCAGCGATGATAAAGCAACCAACTGGAGGAAGAGGAAGAGGTCCTGCTCTTGTCTTTATTGAGGAAATGTGCTAAATGTTACATATGGTATCCACCTCTTACAATATCCATTAACATATTAAAATCTCTGAGAAGTACTTTAGTCACAAAACATTTACATTTTGTTTAAACTTAGTGTGGTCTGTGGACTTAGAGGAATATTTTAATTGCTTTCTTATTGGCCTGTAATGAAAAAAAGCATTGAAATGAACCAAATAAACATTTAGAAACTTTAGAGAAATTTGACGGAATAATTTAATGTTTGTTGACCATAATAAAAAATACTAGTGCTTTTTGTCTTTTAAATCTTCATTTTATAACTTGTTTTTATTGTACTTCATAAAAAATTAGTCCAAGACAAATTGGAAATTTTAAAAGATGGCCCTTTACCACAAAGAGTTTGAGAAATGTTGGTATAAACCATTTTCTGCAGACATATTGGACCGGCGAAACCCTATTAGCCACCCTGTTAACAGCCTAAGAAGCTTGAGTTTTGCAGACTGTATTTTGGGAAATGCAATACAAAAATTTAACCAGACATAGTATAATCTTCCCTTAATAATTTCAAAAGCACTTCAGGAGTTTCACTGCCTCAGGGTCATAATTCAGAGCCACAATATTTACCTGCAACATCTGGGTTGCAGTCTTAGTTCCTAAACACAAGTGTAGGACAGATGGACCAGGCTAATGAACAGCAACATGAATATAAATGGCCCTGAAACCTGAGCAAGGAGTAAAATTTGCAGAAAGCAAAAACATTTTGAAAAGCAGAAATATAAGCTGATGTCCTTAGAGTTGATTAAAATGTCATTCATAGCCAGAGCAAGCACACAGTATGTTAAAGAAATTTAAGACTGTAATATACATTGTGAAAGTTTTATTTCATGTTATCATTCCTTCGAATATGTTAAAAGGATTCTTTTTTAAAAGTCCTTATTTCCCCCAAATTACCTTAGTTCAGTGCTAATTTAATCTCTTCATTATTAATTCAGATTTGCAAAGTTAAAAGAAACCAGTTTCTCCCTTGATCATGAGAGTAAAAAGAAATGGCTCTACGTCTGCACAGCAAAGGAAACAATGAACAGACCGAAGACACAGACAACAGAACAGGAGAAAATATTTGCAAACTACATCTGATAAGAGCTTAATATCAAAAATGTATAAGGAACTCCAAAAACTCAATAGCAATATACGTGTGTGTGTGTGTGTGTGTGTGTGTGTGTGCGTGTGTATCCTGATTGAAAATGGGCAGAAGGTCAGGTGTGGTGGTGCACGCTTGTAATCCCAGTACTTGGGAGGCTGAAACAGGAGGATCGCAGGTTCGAGGCCAGCCTCAGCTACTTAGTGAGGCCCTCTGCAACTTAGTGAGACCCTGTTTCAAAATAAAGGAAAAAAATAGGGCTGGGGGTGTAGCTCGGAGGTAGAATGCCCCTGGGTTCAATCCCCAGTACAAAAAAATAAAAATAAAAAATAAAGTTGGGCATGATGGCACAGGCCTGTAATCCTAATACTTGGGAGGCTGAGACAGGAGGATCACAGCAACTTATCCAGGCCCTCCACAATTTAGTGAGATACTATTTCAGTAACACACACACACACACACACAAAGGCAGAAAAAGAAGAAAGATGGCAAAGTAGAGGCAGGCTGCACTTTCCAGTTGTTCTGCAGCTTGGCATCGAGGAGCTGGGATACTGCTTCTCAGCAAGTGGGTGACAGGAAATTCACTGAAATTCAATGCTGGATCATCAGAGACTCCGGGAGACCCAGAGGTTCTGGTGTTCTGAGGACAGCAAAGCGCACATTGGAACACTTCTAGAATGGGTTGAATAGAAGTTTCCCCCAATGTGTTCCACAGAACACTCGTGTTTACTTAGAAACACAGGAGGAGTCTGTGTTCATACAAGCCTGAAACTCAGAGCATATTATATTATTTCACTAATTCACACGGTGTATTACATACAAATGGTTCTGAGGGCTTGTAGCAAAGTTACCCATTTAAATGAAATTTCTCCAAATTTAGTTGTTCTTGGGATTTTTTTTCTATTTATCAATGGTAAGTACCATATTGTGAACTTTAATGGACCAGCATTTTGCAAAAATTATTTTCTTTAATCCAGTACTTATAATACACACATAATTTTATCACTATCCCTAAATAGCTTTTTCAGATAAACTTTTTTTTTTGGGGTGGTACTGAGGGTTGAACCCAGGGGCATGCTACCTCTGAGCCACACCCCCACAGCCCTATTTTTTTTTTCGGTACCGGGGATTGAACCCAGGGGCGTTCTACCTCCGCACTACAACCCCGGCCCTATTTTTTATACTTTATTTTGAAACCAGGTCTCACGAAGTTGCGGAGGGCCTCACTAAGTAGAGAGAGAGAGAGAGAGAGAGAGAGAGAGAGAGCTGAGGCTGGCCGCGAACCCGGATCCTCCGGTCTCCGCCTCCCAAAGTACTGGGATTACAAGCGTGCGCCACCACACCCGGCCTCTTGGTATTTTTACTTGTAAGCAATTCTTTGTACAATATAAATTGCATATTAGTGAATTTCCTTTCTCCAATACTGGCAACACAATATGATAGACAACATCTACCCTAGAAGCTGCTTTCCTTTGCAAATGTCCTGGGATTAAATCACAGAAAGACGTAGGAGTAAAGAATTCCCCAGCACTTTCTACATTGTATGTAAATGCAATCCTCATCTTAATGTATATGTAAAAATAACCAAAGTCCTTAAGGAAATAAAAGTATAGCCTAATGTCTTTGTGCTTTGAGCTGTGTGGTAATAACTAGAGTGGTACGATAGATATCCTGTGTGCCGAACAGCCTACCGGGCATCCAGCAGAATCAGGCTGGCTTCCGTTCAGACCTTAGGAACTATTTCCAGAGGGAGGTGTAGAACCACGGCCATGGAAAAAGCTGCTTGATTCTTTCATTTTTTTTGTACTGCTAAAGTCAAATCAGCTGTTAGAAAGAGGATCTTTTCCTAAATGTCTGTCTGTTCGTGTGTGCACACACTTCCACGCTGCAGCTCCGGGGATGCAAGCACAACTTGGACTTGGAATCTGGAGGATTCTTAATAGAAGCCATGATTTGGATCTGGCTGAATTTTTTGATCTGATTTACCAGGCCAGGCTGATGAGGGCTGCTGCCCACACTCAGACCCCGGGCAGAGCCTTCTTCATCCTCTGCCATTTGAATGGGCCTTTGAAATGCACAAGCTAGCAGCTGCTGGAGGTGGGGCAGAAAGGCCAGGCCGGAACAGGTGGCCCCACCTGTGTGCAGTGGCGCTGGCTCCAACAACTGGTCACTCAGCAAAGCAAAGGGTAGTGGGGCCCAAAAGACAGCAAGTGGAATGCCAGGAGGGGAAGCAGAAACGACAGGGGCGGCGTTAGACAAGGAGGAGTGGACTTAAGCCTGGGCTTTTTTTTTTTTTTTTTTTTTTTTTTTTTGCGGTACTGGGGATTGAACCCAGGGGTGTTCTACCTCCG